>CAUYRH010150557.1:0-36083 GCA_963574655.1 Perodicticus potto | reverse complement strand
GCTTGAACCCAGGAATTGGAGGTTGCTGTGAGCTGTGATGCCAGAGCACTCTATCCAGGGTGACAGCTTGAGGCTCTGTCTCAAAAAAAAAAAAAAATACTATATATTATTAATCAAAAAAGAGAAAAAAAATAAAAAAATTAGAAGAATACTAACAATAACTCCAGCAGGAAAAGAAGAAAAAGAAAAAAAAAAAAGGCACCAACCACTGAAGTATTATTCTATATATACATACATGTAAAAAATACAACTGTAGGAAGGACGTCATAGGGGTCAACTTTAATAGGAATGTATTTATATTACAATATACTTTCTGGACACCAGGTGGTTGTGCAAGTAGTTCCCAGGCTTAAACCTGGTTGATGTTTTACTTTGTTACCATGGTTACCGCTGTATCTACCCCATAGAAGGAAGTGCCTGTCAGCACCATTTCTGGAATTTCAGAATATGTCTATTTTCCAACTGGCTGCCCAACCTCGGCAGTCCTGTTCAAGACGGCACCCCTATGTGACCTCCAGACTCGGAGCAGGAGACCACGCTGCACCAATTTCTCCACTCGGCACCCAGTTTCACTGCAAACTGGGAATTGCAATCTTCTGTGGGGGAGGGGCTGGTTGCCACTGGCACTTGCTGCTTCAGCAACAGCACGGAGATTTTTCTGTCAGAGTCCCCAGCTAAAGATTATGCTTTTGAGAGTTGCAAACTGTCCAGTTGCTGCACACCCCGAACTGCCAGTCTATGACAATAAACCCCTCCTAGAAAGATTAAATCCATTCATTCACACCTAGTGTTCCTGAAAAAGGTGCCCGTGGTGGGTTGCCATTTCCAAATGTGTGTGTTCCTGGGAGGGATACTTTACTTTCCCCCTAATTTTCTATCGGGCAGTCTAGCCCCCTGCCACCCAAACGGCACACTCTCTGATCACAAATTTCCACTCAAGAGTCCACACTTCACTGATCTTTCCACAAAATGCCTGCTTTCCCCACGAACTGGGAACTGCAGTCCTCCATGGGGGAGGGGCTGGTTGCTGCCACTGCTGGTGCCCCTTTAGCAGTGGCATGAAAATTTCTCTAGCAGAAACCGCGGCTCCAGGTTAGATTTTAAGTTCAGAAATCCAGATGCTCATTGTACACCCTTTGCTGCCTGTTCACACCAACTTTCCCCACAGGGGAAGATCCAGCCAGCCTCTCTCTCACCTGAAGGTTTGGGAGAGTTGCGCTAGACATCCGTCCAGTCCTCTATCATGCTCTGCCTCCTCCTGCAGGTTTTCTTTTCTTTTTGTTTTCTTTTTGTTTTCTTTTTTGACACAAAGTCTCACTACATCACCGTTGGTAGTGTGCTGTGGGGTCACAGCTCACAGCAACCTCAAATGCTTGGGCTTAAGCAATTCTCTTCCCTCAGCCTCATAAGTAGCTGGGACTACAGGTGCCCGCCACATGCCTGGCTATTTTTCTCTCATTGTTGTCATTGTTGTTTAGTAGGCCCTGGCCAGGTTCAAACCTGCCAGCCCCAGTGTATGTGGCTGGTGCCCTAACCACTGAGCTATGGGCACCAAGCCAATATCCTATAGGTTTTGTTAACTTGTGCCCTCATTATTGTTATGTTTGAGGAGTTTAATGATTTCCTCTTTTATCTCTTCCTGAATCCAACTATTATTCAGAATAAGGTTGTTTCATTTCTAACTCTTTGTTTGGGAATGAACGTTTTTGTTGGAGTTGAGTTCCACCTTTATTGCCTTGTCATCTGAGAACATCCAAGGCATAATTTCTATTGTTAATTTTGCTGAGGTTTGATTTCTACCCTAGGATGTGGTCTATTTTGGAGTACGTAGCATGAGCTGATGAGAAAAATGCGTGTTCCTTAACTTTTGGGATGGTGTGTTCTGCATATGTCTATTAACCCTATTTGTTCTAGGGTCCCATTTAAGTCCTTTGTATCTTTGTTTAGGTTCTGTTTAGAAGACCTGTCTAGTTGTGTCAGAGGGGCGTTAAAGTCCCTGGCTATTATGATGTTTGAGATATCATAGTCCTCAGACCCATCAAGGTCTGTTTCATAAACCTGGGAGCATTTAAGTTGGGTGTATAAATATTCAAAATCTAAATGTCTTCTTGTTGAATTGTTCCTTTGACCAGTATAATGTGTCTGTTTTTGTATTTCTTAACTTTAGTTACTTTAAATCTGCTTGTATCTGAAAATAAGATTGCAACCCCTCCTTTCTTCTGATTTCCATTTGCTTGAAAGACTGTTTTCCATCCCTTAACCCTGAGTCTTGATTTGTCCTTCAAGGCTAGGTGTGTCTCCTGGAGACAGTATATGGATGGCTTGTGCTTTTTTATCTAATCAGCCTGCCTGTACCTCTTCAGTGGTGAGCCATTGACGTTTATTGAGACAATTGATAAGTGTGGTGAAGTTCTATTCATCTTATTTTGTGAAGGTCCATTGTGTAGTTTTATCCTTTGTGCCATTGTGTAAGCTAAGTTTTGATCTTTACCTTCTGGGTGTTTACTTTGCTGGTGATCCAGTGTGATGGTCAGTGTTGAGAATAGGTTTAAGGATTTCCTGTAGAGCTAGTCTTGTTGTGGCAAATTTCCTCAGTGTTTGTTTATCCACAAAAGATTTGATTTCTCCTTCAACTTTGCAGCTTAGTTTAGCTGCAAAAGGACATAGAATTCTAGGCTGAAAATTATTTTGTCTAATAATGTTAAAGGTGGACAACCATTCTTTTCTGACTTAGAAAGTTTCATTTGAAGAGTCTGCTATCATCCTAATGGCTCTGCCTCTGTAGGTCAGTTGGCACTTACTCCTGGCCAATAGCAGAATTTTTGCTTTCATCTTGACTTTGGACAGGTTCATTACAATGTCTTGGAGAAACTCTGTTTGAATTGAGTGTACCTGGGGTTCAATAGCTATCTGAAAGGAGTGTATCAGGGTCTTTAGTAAAACTTGGGATGTTTTCATTCATGATGGTCTCCAGTAGGGCTTCCATTCCTTTGGGACAATCTTCTTCCCCTTCAGGAATCCATATTATTCATATGTTTGAAAACTTTATGGAGTCTTGAAGTTCTCTAAGCATCTATTCTACTTTCTTGCTCTTCTTTTCTGCCTCTTTGACTACCTGTGTTAACTAGAAAACTTTATCCTCTAGCTCTGAGATTCTTTATTCTCCATGGTCTAACCTATTTTTGATACTTTCTACTGCATTTTTACATTCCCTGATTGTCTCCTTCATTTCCTTAAGCTCTGCCTGTACCCTTAATATATTCTACATATGTTTTGTCCAACTTTCAGTTCTGTCTTTCCATTTTCTCATCCATTCCTTTTATGTCTTTATAATCATATTTTAAATTCTCTTTCTGTCAAACCCATTAATTCTCTAAAGGTGGAGTATTCTGCAGTAGCTGCCTCAATGGTTCCTGGGGGACTTGCTCTGTTGTTGATTTTTCATGTTGCCAGAATTTTTCCATAGCTTCCTCCTTGTGTGTTCTTTCTTTTTGTTCACCTCTTTATCCTCCTTTTTCCATCTCACTTCCTCCTTTGCTTCAAATTACTTTGCCTCTGTGATTAGGTGAAAAGGAAGGGAAGGATAAAGTGTAAGCAGGGAGAAACAAGAGGAAAAGAAAGAAGAAAAAGAAGGAAAAAGAAAAAGAAAAAAGGGAAGGAGGATGAAAGAAGTTGTCTCAAATAAAGAAGAAGAGTGGAAAAGAGAAAAAGAAAGAAAGAAGAAAGGCCAAAGAAAGGAAGTGATATCTTAGCCATTGCATGAGCTATTTATGTGGGAAAGAAGAGGAAAGTAGAAGAATTTGTACAAGAAGAGAGAAGGAAAATGAGTGAAATAAAGAGAGAGAATAAATGAGGCTGAAATAGCATGACCAAAATTATAGGAGTCCTCGCTCTTGATGAAAGGAAAATGGAAGTTAAGAAGAGAACCAACTAAAATAATTAGTAAAACAAAGAACAACAAAACAAAATGAAAAAGGCTCAAATAGCCAAAAACTGCAGCAACCTCAAAAACATAGAAAAGAAGAGAAAAAAGAGAATAAAAAAGTAAAAAATAAAAAAACTAAAACTAAATATATAGATAAATTTATTTATACATAGGTAGATAACCCTCTGTTTTTCTTATTCCTACCTTAGTTGCCCTCAGTGATTGCCTGACTTTTTTGTCAGAATCAGACCCTGCCAGGTTGGGATCTTGTCTCACCAGCCACCAAACCAATGGCAAATCCACTCCAACTAGTATTCAAATCTGGTTGCTGTGTACTATTCAAATCCACCCACTCTTCTAAGCTTTCCACTTGATGCACAGATTCCCCCCAAAACTGAAAATTCCGGAAAGGCATCCTCCCATCCCGGCTGTCTATGGTGTGTCTGGCAAATTACTGTGGTTCACAGTTTCTCACCTAATGAGTCAGATTTCCACAAGTCCGTATCTTACACTATAACCAGTTCACCACCTCCTCACTGTGCTCCCTGAGCTACAACTCCAGGTAAGGTGCCCATGCCAGGTAGGGCTGGGTTCCCTCTTTTTCCCAGATATGCCAGGTAGGGCTGGGTTCTCTCTTTTTCCCTGGTCCACTATCTTGCTCTGCCACCCATGATTCATTGTTCAGGAGTTTTATTTTTCAAGAATTTGCTTTTCCCTGACATTATGTCAGGCAGTTCGTAAAGCATCTTAGGCTTCCCAACAGCCTGATAAGAAACATTGTATTAACCTCATTTCCAAATGAGAAAATAGTCTGCAGAAAAGTGAGACATATCATCTCTGTGGTCACAGAGGGGGTGATTTGCCACTGGAAATAGTGCATCCATGCCCATGTACACTCCCTTCCTCATTTGTGCCACCTAGAAAGAATATGGCCTTATAATTGATTGGCAAAGCCCCAGGAGTGATTGGTTTACATTTTTCTCAAGGAGTTGAATGGAGGATCCACTGTGTCAGCCTCACTCTTAGACCTGAAAAATCACAAAACCTGGGTTGAAACATAAGAGCAACCTGTTCATCTCTAGCAGACTTGTTCAAGTGTCAGACAGACAGGGACCCAGGGCTATGCCATTTGTACCCATAGCTTCCCTAGTCATATCCAAGTTCTTTTTAATGACCCATGACATTCTAAAACAAACACATCCACTTCACAGGAGAAGGAGAAAAGTGAGGAGTAATCTGTGAACACTAACATGTGTGAGCAGCTTCTGGAGAGAGGAATTAAGTGGTCCAGGACTGGAGGTCAGGGATGGTGGCCTGGGTTCTCTTGATGCTCAACAAATTCCAGGCAAAGTCCCCTCACCCTGTGTGACCTAAAATTCCACTAGGCCCCTACAATAAAAGAGCTATTGGTAGGTTTTAAGTGGATAGTGAGATAATCTATGTAAGCATAGATTTTGAAGGAATCTTAAGGGTCTTCATAAAACATCTGCAAAACTACTAAAAAGCTAATGTTTAATATAGTCAGTGAAAACCCAAGACTCCTATTTGAATGGATAAATTCCTCTAAATACATAAGGGACAAAGAGAAAAAGAAACCTACTGCCTCCAGAGGCATTCAAATTATTCCAGCGTTTCTGGAAAAGGTGATTGTGGAGGAGTTGTAGGTGTTCGCACTGTGCCAGTAATTGCTACCAAGGTTCCAATAACAGCTACAAAAGCCAGAGGATGAAGTTACCTCTTGAGCCCTGTGCAGGCAGAGCTGGTGGTGAGCTCTATGGGGGCTGCACACCAGCAGTGGGAGGTCCCTTTTAACTGTATGGTTCTCTACATCCCTAATTAAACCTCAGAAAATTTAAGACCCTTAAATTTCAAGACAGTCCTATCAAAGCACTGTTTTGAAACTTTATAGTCTTAGATGATAGGTTTGAAAGAGAGGAAAATTATGTTTATTATCTACTCTGTATCTCAGTGCGTGGCTGTCTCATTTAAGGCTTCAGTTTCCATGGAAACAGCCTGGGGGACAGTGTATGCTTTTCAGAAAGTTCTCCGTTAACACCCCCTAGTCCTCTGAAATTACTTGGCAACCAACTAAGGGCTTAAAATTGTAAATGTTCACAATTACATTTATATTTATTAAAAGCACTGACCCCCAATTGAAAAATGGGGACAATTCATGAAAAAACAACAAACAACTGCCGTTCATTCATCCAGCCAGGAGGCATGGAACCCAGCTCAGAAGGAGGGTGTGTGGCTGATTAACAAACACTGAGACCAGGCCGGGTGTGGTGGCTCACGCTGTAATCCCAACATCTGGGAGGCCAAGGTAGGTGGATTGCCTGAGATCACAGGTTCGAGAACAGCCTGAGCCTGAGCAAGACCCTGCCTCTAAAAGTAGCCAGGTGTTGTGGCAGGCATGGTAGTTCTAGCTACTTGGGAGGCTGAGGCCAGAGAATTGCTTGAGCCCAAGAGTTTGCAGTTGTTGTGAGCTGTGATGCCACGGCACTCTACCAAGGGTGACAAAGAGAGACTCTGTCTCAAACAAACAAACAAACAAACAAAAAACACTGAGAACTATCTGCTTACAGTAGTGATGGAGTACAAATGTGCAGAAGAACAGAGCTCTGTCCTTCCAGCTACCAACCTGGGGAGACTGATAAGAGCTGCCATGTGTAAAGCAGTAGCAGTTTCGAACAACACATCCTTTGATGCGGTTATTCTTGTTCTTAAAAATAACTCTAATATGAAAATATATTATCCACAAATATGCTTATAGTAACATTTTTAAATTTTGGAGTACTGGTGGAAATGTATATTCGACAATAATGAAATGGTTATAGCCTACTGATAGAACTTTATTTGGGTATTAAAGTAATATTCATGAAGAATATGAAAATAAATGGAAATTTCCTAGTTATGTTAAATCTAAGGAGAACTACGTGCATAGTTTGACAGTCACCAGAGAATAATTTTGTATTTAAAGACTAAACAATAGTATCCCAAGATATTAACACTATTCCTGTCTGCATGTTAAAGTCGTGACATAGTTCTTTCATTCTATTTGTCTGTATTTCCAAATTTCTTCAAAAAATACAGTTGGCCCTCCATATCCACCAACCAAAGGTCAAAATCTTTGAAACCAAATTACATACAATAATTTAAAATAATACTAATAAAAAATATAGCATAGCAGTTATTTCCGTAGCATTTATGTGTATTGGGTATTAGAAGTAACCTAGAGATGAGTTAAAGTATAGTCAGGTGTAGCTTAAAGACATAAGCCATGTTCTGAGGCATGCGATGTGACACAATTTCATCCTGTGCAAACATCAGAGTGTCCTTAAGTGCACCTGAATGGTTCAGCCTACACACCTAGGCTGTACAGCACAGCCTGTTACTCCTAGGCTACAAACTTAAACAGTGTATTACTGCACTGGATACTGTAGATAACTATGACAACGGCATTTGTGTATCTAAACACATCTAAACATAGAAAAAGGACAATAAAAATACAGTTTAAAAGATGAAAAGTGGTATACCTGTCTAGGGCACTTACCATGAATGGAGCTTGAAAGATTAGAACTTGCTCTGAGTGAGTCCGTGTGTGAGTGGTGAGTGAAGGCGTAGAACACTACCGTGCCTGACGTTACACTTGTCGAATTCTGTGCACTTAGACTACACTACATTTATTTACATTTTTTTTGATAATAAATTAAACTTCACTTGTAGCTTTTTTACTGTTTAAACTTTTCAATTTTAGTCTCTTTTTAATAGTATTTAGCTTAAAACACAATTCACTATATAGCTGTATATTTTCTTTATATCCTTATCCTACAAGCCTTTTGCTACTTAAAAAATTATTTTTTAACACCTTTAAGCATTTTTTATTTTCTACAAACTAAGACGCAAACACACACATCAGCTTCCACAGGGTGAGGCTCTTCAATATCACAGCCTTTCACCTCCACACCAAGTCCCATGGGGGGAAATGTGTTATCTCAAGGGAGCTGCCATCCCCTGGGGTAATAATGCTTTCCAGGTACCTGCTGGAGGACCTAATTGAGGCCGTTTCACAATTAACATTTTTTATAAGTAGTAGTATATTCTAAAATAATGATAGACAACTATAGTATCATAAATACACACACCAGCAACATAGTCCTTTCTTATTCTCAAGCACTATATCCTCTCCGTGAGTGTATGTGCTGCCTTCACACGACCAGCAGCACTGGAGGCCTTTTTGCACCAGCATCACCACAAGCACATGAGTAAGGTGTTGCCCTGTAATATTAAGATAGCTATTGGCTTGGCACCTGTGACTCAACAGGCTAAGGTGCCAGGAACATACACCTGAGCTGGCTGGTTTGAATCCAGCCCGGACCCGCCAAACAACAATGACGGCTGCAACCAAAAACTGGCCGGGCGTTGTGGTGGGCACCTGTAGTCCCAGCTGCTTGGGAGGCGGAGGCAGGATACTTGCTTGAGCCCAGGAATTGGAGGTTGCTGTGAGCTCTGATGCTACAGCATTCTATCCAGGGTGACAGTTTGAGGCTCTGTCTCAAAAAAAAAAAAAAAAAAAATTAAGATAGCTACAACAGGAACTTTTCAGCTCCATTATAATGTTATGGGGCCACTGTCTGTCATTGACTGAAGAGTTCTGACGTGATGCATGACTGTATAAAGGAAGGTGAGTGTCGGTATTATGCAAACACTACACCTCTTTATGGAAGGGACTTGAGCATCCACGATGGATCACAAGAGTCCTGGAACCAACAGCAGATACCGAGGCACAGTGGTATACAGTCTTTTCCCTTTATCTGTGGTTTTGCTTTCTGCAATTTCAGTTAGCCATGGTCATCAACCATGCTTCAAAAGTATTAAATAGAAAAATTCCACAAATAAACACATAATTTTTATTACAGAATATTGTTCTATTCCATTTCATTATTAACTATTGTTATTAATATCATACTATGCCTAGTTTATAGGTATGTGTGTATAGGAAAAAATCTTAGCATATATAGGGCTTCATGCTAACCACAATGCCAGGCTCTCACTGTCGATCTTGGAACGGATCCTGCATGGATAAGGGGGAGCTGCTGTATTATCACTTGAATTGCACCATGAAACAAAACTAGAGAGTTTCTCATTTCCCTTCTTCTCCATCAATACAAATGACCAAAGAAAACGTTTGATTTATAAAACAGAAACTAGATGAGGAATATATATAAAATTTAAACAATACAGTCATAGCTCTTTTCAAAAAGGAGATGTAATAAATTATTGTACATATATACCATGGAATATTATGCAGCCTTAAAGAAAGATGGAGACGTTACCTCTTTCATGTTTATATGGATGGAGCTGGAAAATATTCTTCGTAGCAAAGTATCTCAAGAATGGAAGAAAAAGTATCCAATGTACTCAGCCCTACTATGAAGCTAATTTATAGATTTCATATGAAGGCTAAAACCCAACTAAAGCACAAGAATATGGGGAAAGGGGCAAGGGAGGGGAGGGGAGGGGAGGAAGGGTGGAGGGAGGGTAATTGGTGGGTCCACACCTACGGTGCATCTTAGAAGGGTACAGGTGAAACTTACTAAATGTAGAATATAAATGTCTGAACACAACAACTAAGAAAATGCCATGAAAGCTATGTTAACCAGTTCAATGAAAATATATCAAATTGTATATAAAACCAGCACATTGTACCCCATGATTGCATTAATGTACACAGCTATGATTTAATAAAAAAAAATTTTTTTAAATGCAAGCTCCATTTCAGAGATGTGTGTCCATTTTATTTATGCTATATTCTAGTACCTAGAACACTGCTTGACACAACGTAGATACTTGACAAATGTTTGTTGAATGAATAACAGAAAGTAGAGAAGTAGGTGTCAGATGGCTAGCAGACAATGAAGTGGAAGTCTCCTCTAGAAAATAGAAATGGAAAGTGTTTGGAGGAAAAGGAGAAAACCCAGATATCAAACACACTTTGGGGAAAATAAGTTAAGGAAGCAAAATGACTCTCCCCTTGGTAAAAGCTATGCCATCAATAATGAAACTGATGGACAAGTGCAGTCACCAGTCCTTCAGTGAACAAGCTCAAATAATCAGAAAAGCACTTTGCACCCTCCTGTCAACACAGGGAGAGCTTTGAGAATTTCCGTAACTCCTGGGAAGGGCCATGCAGGACGTTACACTCACGGAGAGCTGCTGGAGAGAGAGGGGACAACGACAGAGAGGAAGAATGCATGAGCCCCCCAGATGACTCAGATGAAGTCAGGGGAACCCCATTATTCAACTAGCAGATAGAGAAAGTTGAGCATAAAAGACCCAACCTCTCGTGTTGTGCCAGTGCATTTTTAACCCTTCACTTTTGGCTGGTTCCACACGTTCAACAATCCTCACGCCCAGAATGTGCGTGATTATAAGGCTCACTTACAATTTTTAGGTGAATCTCAACCTTCATTTCACATCATAGGACTCTGAGAGCATTTTAAGAACTGTCAATGCCCATGGACAGTTTTCCTTCCATTTTCCTTCCATTTCCTATATTTCTTTGGGAATACAGTTAACAAAGACAGCCCACAAAGGCTCTTGCTCCATCATATCCCAAGAATGCTTCTCCCTGGAAGGATGACTTTGACATGTGAAGCACTGTTATTCTCCTGGGTGGGGCCGTCTTGTTCAGAACACAGGGTGCTGTCCTCCTCCGCTGCCTCCTCACTGTCAGATCATCTGCTCCAGCAGCACAGATGCTGTGGACATGCTTCTCTACGGCATTCTTCCCACAAGTCATTTTAAACCAAACACAACTCAGAATGAATATAGCAATGCGGTTTTCAGATCTCTTTCACATGTGGGTTTTTTCCCATCACGTATTTGAGCAAACATCACACATCTTCAGCATTCTTATGCAGTGGCCCACCAGGGTTAGCATGACTTTCAGGGTACCTGGATTTTTGTCTAAAGTGGCTCTGGAACTTCAGTAACAAGGAGACAAACCTGTCTATGGTGCATTGTTATGAGATATAAGAGGGTCACTTCTTAAGAGTCTCTCTCTCTGTTAAAAAGCTCTGCTGGCATTTAGATTTGTTAGTTCACCTTTGAGGATTTTTGTCAGTTCAATATGCTTCCCCACACAGGCTGCAATGTTCCCATGTGAGCCAATAAATGGATCATGAGGATCATTAGGGGTGTTTAAAACAGGAGAGAGAAGAGCCTAACCCCAGATCTGCCCACTCAACAACCCATGGCACATCGGCACGTCAGCACATCAAGCTTCAAGCCTCACTTCAGAGCTGGTCAGAGCTCCCGGGTGCACCATTGCGGTCAGGAGTCATGGACATGTCTGCACGTCCCGTGTGTATGCCCCAAATTGTTCACTCGTGCACAGGCCAGGCATGGACTTTTTGTGATTCTTTTTGTTACATGACCAAGCACTGAGTCATAAAAGTAAATGCTTCTGTTTTATTGATGGAGCTGGAACATATTCTTCTTAGCAAAGTATCTCAAGAATGGAAGAAAAAGTATCCAATGTACTCAGCCCTACTATGAAGCTAATCTATAGCTTTCATATAAAGGCTAAAACCCAGTTATAGCACAAGAAATGGGGAGGGGGGTAAGGGAGGGGAGGGGAAGGGGGAGGATGGGTGGAGGGAGGGTAATCGGTGGGATCACACTTACGGTGCATCTTACAAGGGTACAAGTGAAAATTACTAAATGTAGAATATAAATGTCTTCATATAGTGATTAAAAGGCCATGAAGGCTATGTTAAATAATTCAACGAAAATATTTCGGATTGTATATAAAGTCAGCATGTTGTGCCCCATGATTGCACCAATGTACACAATTATGATTTAATAAAAATTTTAAAAAAATCAGATACTTTCCCTACGTGAACATGCTACTGTAGTTTAGTTTTGCTTTTATAGCCCCAAGATGATGTTTCTAAACCCATCTAAGAGCCAGCGAAAATAAAGAATTTGTTCAAGTTTGCCAGTAATACATAGAAAAACAGTAATAAAACCTTAAAAGAATATGCTTTTGTTGGTAGTGACATTTTCCTACAGAAAGTACCTTACTTCTCATCATGGGGAAGGGGAAATTTGTGGGCTGCCTTGAGGTTCTTATCTATCTTGATAATCTATTGATACATAAACATTTATTAGAGTATATATTTTAGATCTAATTATTACTTAACATTATCTTATTATTTAAGATACAGCATAATATATGCTGTCCCTACCTTTGTACTTCAATGTTTGAAAAAACTGCCTGGAGCTAAATAGGGAGGATAGTTCCACTCACCTCTTTTTTAATTAGTGGGGGAAATTAGAGGGAGCCGTTCTGCTTGCGTGCAGTGGCCCCTGAAGCACTTTGAAGGGTGGCACTCACTGCGCTCTTCTTCACAATAACTTATAAAACCACTTGCCTGGTAAAGAGAAATAGATAAAGAAATCAACTGACTTAATAAAATGATAAATAGATAAAGACATCAATAGAGTTGAAGAAAATGGAGAAAACTGAGACATGCCATGGAAGGATTGTTGAAATATGTAAAGATGAGGTTTGAACCTATTACACTGTTGCGTAACCAGGATAGGGAAGTTTTTCTACCCTTCTAGAGAAAAACTAACATAAAAGTACATTGCAAGTGGTGCCTGTGGCTCAAAGGAGTAGGACATCGGCCCCGTATGCCGGAGGTGGCGGGGTTCAAACTGAGCCCCCAGCCAAAAACTGCAAAAAAAAAAAAGGACATTGCTATACTCCAAATCAGGAGATCTGAAACTGTGGTCTGTGTAAAAATCCCTTGATCTTAAAGGCCGGGAAGCAATGGTATGCATAAAGATCAAAGGGAAAATCTTACATGTACAGAAAGGTTGCGAGAATAAAGCCATGAATACCTAATGTTTGTCCTATTTACTGATGGTTAACAGTTTACCCCGTTTGTTCTATTTATCTATGACTTTGTCTGAACCTTTTGAAAATCACATATGTAGTAACGCTTCATTCCTAACCCTGCAGGAGGTTTCCTAAACATCTTTTAAATGAAGATGCTCTCTTTCTGTAAAACTAGAAAGAAATACAAATTTACTATTGATACAAGAATATTATCTACAACAGGATCTATATACAGAATTTCACAAATGTCTTAACATCCTTTATGGTCTTTTATTTTTAAAATCTAAGCTCTAGTCAAGGATCACATATAATTTAGGGGTCCTGTCTCTTCAGTCCCTTTTAATCTAGAAGAGTAGCCCCTACTAGTTTCCTGTCTTTTATAGCATTGACACATACAAAGATTCCAAACCAGTTTGTTTTTGTTTCTTTGTTTTAGAATGTCCCACAATTTGAATTTCTATCATTGGTCCCTCATTACTAGATTAAGTGTCAACATTTTTTTTTTGGATCTCTCCACAGATTTTAATCAGAATAAAGGCAATCTGTACAATGAGAAACGTCAATTTGACAGATGCCCTAAGTAGCCAGGATCCTTACTCTCAGTTCTGAACTGAGTTGGTGACTGCAGATAATATGCCATTATTTGAGAATAAGAGGTTCTACCAATTCCATTCAAGTCTTCAGTCACTAGGTTACACCTTAGCACAAATTGACCATTTTTTTTTTTTTTTTTTTTGGTAGAGACAGAGTCTCACCTCATCACCCTTGGTAGAGTGCCGTGGCATAAACACAGCTCACAGCAACCTCCAACTCCTGGGCTTAGGCGATTCTCTTGCTTCAGCCTCCCGAGTAGCTGGGACTACAGGCGCCCGCCACACGCCTGGCTATTTTTCTGTTTTTGCAATTCAGCCGAGTCCCGGGTTGGAACCCGCCACCTTCGGTATATGGGGGCGGCGCCCTACTCGATGAGCCACAGGCGCTGCCCAAGTGTCAACATTTTTGGCAAGAGTACTACATACAGGTGGTGAGGTGTCCTCAACCTTGTCACATCAGGAGGCATATAATGTTAGATTTCTCATTACCCACATATGATTTTGATTCAAGTTAGTCCACAGATGACACACTGGAGAAGGGGGCTGCTTTAGGCCAAGTGTGGTGACTGATATCTGAGCACTTTGGAAAGCGGAGGTGAGAAGGATCTACCACATGAAGCCAAGAGTTGGAGGTTACTGTGAGCTCTGACTGCGCCACTGCACTCCAGTTCCGGCCACAGAGTAAGACTCTGTTGGGGGGGGGGGGGGGGGCGGAAGAGAAAGAAAACTGCTTTAAGCCTTTTGAAATTTTGTGCTATATTTGAAATCATGAAACTTTGTAATGCTTTATTTGAACTGATAAAAACCATCAACAACAAACAAATAACTATTAAAGTGTATAGCATGATGCAGGTGGCAGGCGTCCTCACAGGCATCAAGAAAAAAAGAACACAATTCGCAACTTGATCCAACTGAGAAAGTAAAATGAGCAAGTAAAAAACAAGTTAAAATGAACTCACGAGTTCAAGACCAGCCTGAGCAAGAACAAGACCTCGTCTCTACAAAAAAATGAAAAACTGAGGCCAACCAGATGGCTGGAGCCCAAGGGTTGGAGGTTTCTATGAGCTATGATGATGCCATGGCACTCTATCCAGGGCAACAGCTTAAGACTCTGTCTACAAAAAAAAAAATAAAAATTTAAGAGGCTCAGACCTCCAAGTACTCTGGGAGGCCGAGGAGAGAAGATTGCTTGAGCTCAGGAGTTCAAGATCAGTCTGAGAAAGATCCAGTCTCTACTAAAAATAGAAAAATTAGCTGGGTGTTCTGGTGGGCACCTATAGTCCCATCTACTTGGGAGGCTGAGACGGGAGGATCACTTGAACCCAGAAGTTTGAGGTTGCTGTGAACTATGCTGATTCCACAGCACTCTAGCCTGGGCAACAGAGTGAGGCTCTGTCTCAAACAAACAGACACACACAAACACACACACACACACACACAGTAAAACAATTGTCAGTCAGGTAATCAAAGACCAGAAAATTTGTCAATACTCAGTGGAAAAACAGATACATTTCTATTCTATTGGTGGAAGTTTAAATTAAAGTAACATTTTAAAGAATTTTTTAGAATATTTTGACACTATGAAGAATTAAATGTACATGTCTTTTGACCCAACAATTTCAGTTAGGAATTTTTTTTCTTTACAAAAACCTAGACCCAGTCCCCCCAGGTCCCTCTGCCCTCACAATAAACCAGGACATTACTTTATGAATTAAGGTAAAATCTTAAGACTCCCCCCTCAGCGACTGACTAACTAGACCTCCTCTTTGGCCAAGAGGCTCCCTAAAACTGAGTGGCTAGCCAGGAGAAAGGAGATTAGACACGTCTTATTATGCCCCTTCCCCTTCCTAGCTACATCCTTTGTGACTCACTAATTGGCCTAAGGCTATGCAAGCCCTATCTACAGCTCCTCAATATACATAACAAACCACTTGGGTCTATCCAGTACTTGGTCTCTAATTAACAGACCCAGATGTCTTAAGCATTTCTTTTCACTGGCTGTGGTTTTTTAGACAGAACCTAACTCAGCCAATTGTCAGCTAAAGAATCTTTAAATTCACCTATAACTGGTAGGCTCCAGCTTGTAGATGTCCCACCTTTGGAAGCCAAGCAAAAGTATGTTTTCCACGTGCTGATTTATGACCTCACCTGTAATCCCTATCTCCTGAAAATGTATGAAACCAAACTGGAAAACACAACCTTGAGTCCATGTGCTCAAGGCTTCTTGAGTGTAGCTCCAGGTGGTGGTCCTCAAATTTGGCTAAGAATAAAGCTCCTTAAATGATTTTACAGATGATGGCTTCTTTGCCATTGACAATTTTGTCATTATTTTAATAGCAAAAAACTAGAAACAACTAAATGTTTATGAAAAGGAGGCCGGTTGGTAACATGTATGTCATGCATGTTAGTCATAACAACGAGGTCCACTTCCACTTCAGGAAACGTGTAGTAGACATACTTTTCCCAATTTCCCCTTCTAAGTACAACTAAAACTCTGGACATTATACATAAGGCAGACACAAGAAGTCCCTGAGAGATGGAGAAAAGCAGTCTGACTAGCCAGGAGCCTCTGGGTTTTATTTTGCTTCACACATCCCAGATTAAAAATGAAGAAGCAAACAACCTCAAAAAGGCAATAGGCACAGACTCGAAAAAGCCCAAACAAAAGTCTGCTTTCTCTACCCAAAAAAACTAGGAAAGAGGGTGGCGCCTGTGCCTCAAAGGAGTAAGGCACCAGCCCCATAAACCGAGGTGGTGGGTTCGGCCCTGGCCAAAAACTGCAAAAAAAAAAAAAACGAAAAACAAAAACAAAACAAAACTAGGAAGGAGGCATCCTACCAAGATAGAAAAATTTTAGACGATAATTGAATTATTTCAGCTACACACCACAGAAGAAACTGAGGTTCTACCCTCAGTTTCTACCCGTACCCATACATACCTGCAAAAGCCAAGTGGGGAGCCTAGAATTCAGTCCTCAGCGGGCAGTAATGAAGCATCCCGACATCCTCCACCCCAACGCCACCTCCATGTTATCAGAGGAGGCCACAGGGAACCTAGGCTTCCAGGCCCACCTGCTGGAAACAAAGATGTTCCTTTCCCCCTGGGGTGGGATCAGAGACAGCCTGGTAGAAAATCTGGACTTTAACCATCACACAGTGCCAATGAGGCCACCCTATCACCATGACAGTGGAGACCATATAGGGAGCAGGGACTCCCAAACCCTGCCCAGCAGTGACAAGGAGCCCCCACCCCTTCTAGTGTAAGTGGGAAACCTGGCAGTGGAGAGGCAGTGCCCCCTTCCCCTGCCAGAGTGGCATCAGAGAAAGCCAGCTGAAATGGAAGATTTAAGTAAAACCTAATAAGCATATAAAAAAATAGTTGACATTATTAATCGATAGAGGAATGCAGGCCAGGCGCAGTGGCTCACACCTATAATCCCAGCACTCTGGGCGGCTATGTAGGGTAGATCGCCTGAGCTCACAGGTTCGAGAGCAGCTCGAGCCAGAGTGAGACCTTATCTCAAAAAATAGCCGGGCATTTGTGGTGGCTGCTTGTAGTTCCAGCTATTCAGGAGGCTGAGGCAAGAGAATCACTGGAGCCCAAGAGTTTGAGGTTGCTGTGAGCTATGACACCATAGCATAGGGCAATATGAAGGGCAATAAAGTGAGACTTTGTCTCAAAAAAAAAAAAAAAAAAGCACTTTGGGGTCTAAACTCTGTCTCTAAAGAAAAAAAACCACAGAAAATTACTTATGCAAAGAATCATGAAGATCTCAAAAAATATAACAGATGACAGCTCTGAAATGGTAGAAATGATAGAATTATCGGTCAAGATTGAAAGCAGCCGTGACAAAAAATACTTCAATGACCAATTATGAACACGCTTGAAAGAAATAGAAAAACCAAAAGGAAAAATCAATAAATTTCACTCATCCTCAAAATTAAAAACCTTTTAGCTGGGCATGGTGGTGCATGCCTGTAGTCCCAGCTACTCAGGAGGCTGAGGCAAGAGGATCACTTGACTTGGGATTTTGAGGTTTTTGTGAGCTATGATGACTCCACTGCATTCTACCCAGGGTGGCATAGTGGGACTTTGTTTCAAAAAAAGAAAAAAATTAAAAAGCTTTGCTCGCTTTTTTTTTTTGCGATGCAGGTAGAATATTTTGAGACAGGGACACACAGAGGAGGAACACACACCTATGGTGTGTGAATTTGTGTATTTGGGGGTGAGACTAAGGACACTTGATGGGCTTGGCACCCTCAAGCAGCTAAGGCACCAGTCACATACATCTGAGCTGGCAGGTTCAAATCCAGCCCGGACCCGCCAAACAATGACGGCTGCAACCAAAAAATGGCCAGGCGTTGTGGCGGGCGCCTGTAGTCCCAGCTCCTTGGGAGGCGGAGGCAGGAGAATCGCTTGAGCCCAGGAGTTGGAGGTTGCTATGAGCTGTGATGCCACAGCACTCTACCCAGGGTGACAGCTACAGGCTCTGTCTCAATAAATAAATAAATAAATAAATAAATAAATAAATAAATAAATAAAATGAAGATACTTGATGGTCACTTGTAGAATTCAAGTTTCTGTCTGTGCAGATGAAGGGGAGCTGAGAGCCAAGTTACCTGGTCACTGCAGAGCCAGGACCTTTCCTGCTGGTCACATTTGCATGGGGAGCTGTGGATAGGCAAGGAATCCCGGCACTGGGGGCAGAGCCTGGGGCTATGTGGGGCACAGGCAGCATGAACTGGAGAAGCCAGTGTGCTGGCTGGCACATTCCATCTGCTTTTTCAAGGACAGAGCACCAGCAGGCTGGAGGAATGCTGTCTGGGGAGGTTAACGATGGCCCCAGAGGGCACAGGACTGTGGCTGAGACAGGTTCTGAGCTTCAGGGAATGCTGAGCTGCTCTGAGCCACAGACTAGGATGCTAGGGAGACTGTGCGTGCCCATAGTGAGGTGGGCACTGACCAGTCCCAGCAGCACCACCTGGCTGCCTGGGACTTACTGATGCTCTTGGGGTGCGTGCAGACACAGCCGCTGAGTCCACAGAGTTCCAGGTGGGAAGCACATGTGTTCGGCTCTGTCAGCTGCCCTGAGTGCCTGGGAACTTGTACCCTGCAACACTCCCTGCGTGCAGAGGAGGTGGGTTCCCCCATAAATAGTCGGGCTCTGCTGGCACCCAGCAATGTCAGAGTGGTCAGGTCACTCTGAGCTCTAGTGGTACCCAGAGACGTCAGAGTGGTCAAGTCATTCTACTCTTTTGCCTCCGTTTTTGTACCTCATGGAAACCTTCTGGAGCTGCAGGAAATCTGGTGCTTCTCTTTCTGTACTGTCCAAAGCTCTCCTGCAACTCGAGGATTTGTTCCTCCGTCTTGTCAGTGACATCTGCTCTTCTGTCTCTCGTTTCTTTCTTTGTCGTGCTTGTCCTCTGTCTTCTGTTCCATTGTCTTGTCCACCTCTTCTTCCCGGGGAGGCCAGTGGTCACAGGGGACACTGCTCACCAGGCAGATGCCCAGCCTCGAGACAGCTGGCTTGCTGGTCACAGGGGCACCAGGGTACCCTGCTGCCAGCACAGCTGGCAGCCACTGGCTCCTCCAAGTGCATAGAAAAACCTTGACTATTGACAGACCCCATTAAAATAAGGATGAAAAGACAAGCTACAGTGTGAGAAAATATTTGCAAGCCATGTATCTGAGGACGCACTGTTATCTGGAATATATAAAAACTCTGCAACAACTCAATGGTAAAAAAAAAAAACCTAATACAACATGGCAAAAGGCACGTCACTGAAAAAGATACACAGATGGCAGACAAGCACCCCCCCCAAAAAAATTAGTGACAATAACAAATTCTGGCAGGAATTCAGAGAACTGTATCTCTAGTTCTTTGCTGGTAGGAGTGTAACACGTTGTAGCCATCCTGGAAAACAGTTGGGCAGTTTCTTAAAAACTAAACGGAGAAGCACCATACTAGACAATCCAGCAACTTCACTGTTGAGCATTTAGCTGAGAGAAATGAAAATTTATGTTCTCACAAACATTTGTTTGTGAATATTTATAACAACTTTATTTATTTATTAAACAGCCAGGAACTAAAAGCAATCCAGATGTCTTCCAATAAGTGAATGGTTACACTGAGTTACAGTCACACTGAGTAGTGGAAAACTACTCAGTAATGAAAAGGAAAGACCTATTTATTGTTGCATGCAAGAGCCTGAGTGAATCTCCAGACTCTTATGCTGAGTGAAAAAAGTCAATCCCAAAAGGTTACATACTACATGATTCCACTTATACTGTGTACCAGTTTGAATTGACAAAATTATAGAAAAGGAAAACACATGAGTGCTTGTCAGGGGCTCAGGAGTGGATAGAGGCAGGAGAGAAGCGAATGTGACTATTGAGGATTTCTATGTGTACACTGATTATTATCCTGTCCTAGGATTTTGCTAGATGTTACCATTGGTAGCAAGGGTCAAACTTTTCTTCTGCTGCACAATGGGAGAAGAATTGTCTTGAGCCACACATTTTACACAAACAGAAAAGCAGATGAGCAAAAGAAAAGGTCTGTGCATAATTTTCATGATATTTGATGCCATAGATGAGCAGAACAGTTCTCACAAATCCACGTGTGACCTGTGGGCCACAGGTTGAACACTCCTGATAGAATCTCTCTGCATTCTTTCTTGTGACTGTATTCAAATCTACGATTATCTTAAAATATACGGTTTAATTGCAAAGAGAGAGAATGATTGCTAAATGTAACATAGCCTCCTGGATTGAATCCTGGTGCAATAAAACGACATTACTGAAAAACAACTATAATAAAAAACAATAACAACGAGGTCCCTAGATCTTATTCATTTTCTACACCTGTGTGTATCAATATGGAAAGATGTATAAGATATATAGTAATTTTTTTGTTTTCTTTTTTTTATTACAATTTAAAACTTATGAATTATTTATTTCTGGAATATTCCATTTAATATTTTCAAACCACAGATGACCACAGGTAACTGGAAATGGAAAGTGAAACAACAGATAAGGGGGCACTACTGTATTCTCACACCAATGGAATTTGAACAGGAAAGAAAGAGTAATGGGTTTCAAACAAGCTGAAAGCCTAGCAAGGCAAATACTATTAGACATTAAGTTTTGCGACTAATCTTTTGCTTGATGCCGCCTTTTAGACTCACTGGGACAGTGACCCGCTCTGTGGCTCTTCTGGGTGGGATTGGACTGCCGAGCTTCTGGGCAGCTGCTGTCTGGCCTGGTGACTCCTCTCCTGCCTTCACTTTGAGTCTGAGGAGGCAGCCCTGATGACGTCTCTGGGACCGTTCTTCCTTTGTCTTGAGGAATAGTGTACATTTGTCACTGAGTAACTGTCTGATGGGGTCCTGTAAAATCTGAGAAGTCCAATGTCCTTCCTTCATTCTGTCCTGTCTCTGTCCCCTTCATTTTAAATTGACAGGGTTTCCGCAGGGGCAGCTAATGAGGTGAGTGGTTCCCACCCATACTAACCATTTTAGCAAATGGTTGTTTGGCCATGCCCTAAGTGCTCTCTTCAGAACAAACTTTGGTATTTTTTGCAATGTGAATAGGCTGAGAATTTTCCAAATCTTTTAGTTCTGGCTCCCTTTGGCTTAACAATTCCTTTTTCAATTTAATTCTTTTTTTTTTTTCTTGAGATAAAGTCTCACTATGTCACCCTCAGCAGAGTGCTATGGCATCACAGTTCACGGCAAACCTCAAACTCTTGGGCTCAAGCAATTTTCTTGCCTCAGCCTCCCGAGTAGCTGGGACCATAGGCGCCCACCACAATGCCTGGCTACTTTTTTGGTTGTAGTTGTCATTGTTGTTTGGCAGGCCCAGGCTGGATTCGAACAGCCAGCTCCGGTGCCTATGGCTGGTGCCCTAGCCACTGAGCTTCAGGCGCCGAGTCCAATTTAATTCTTTCTTCTTTCATTTTATTGAAAATAGTCAGGAGGAGTCAAGCTATTACTTCAATGTTTTGCTTTGAAATCTGCTCAGCTAAATATCCAGTTTCATCGTTCACAAGTTCTACCTTCCACAAAGCACCAGAACACACTACATTGCCAATATCTGTTCCTTGAAGCACAAGCTTCAGCCTTCTGATGGGGGGTGGGGAGGGGTGCTCTGCTCCTAGCCTATGGGAATGGCCACCCATGAGCTGTGACCATTTATGAGAAATAAAGCTTTCCTTTCCAAATAAAAAAAAAAAAAAGGTCAGGCACACTGGCTCACTGTTTGTAATCTTAGCCCTTTGGAAGGTTGAGGTGGGAGGATTTCTGGAGGCCAAGAGTTGGAGACCAGATTGAGCAAACAGCCAGAACTCATCTCTCCCAAAACAAAAGAAAAATTAGCAAGGCATGGTGTTATGTGCTTGTAGTCCCATACTCAGGAGGCTGAGGCAGGAGGGTCACGTGAGCCTGGGAGTTTGAGGTTTCTGTGAGCTCTGACGCTACTGCACTCTAACCTGGGCAACAGAGTGAGACGCAAACAAAAGCCAACACAATTCAGCTGAGTTTTTTGCTACTTTATAACTAGGAATGCCTTTTCTCCATTGTTCAGTAAGATGTTCCTCATTTCCATCTGAGACCTCACCATAATGGCCTTTACTGTCCATATTTCTAGTAACATTCTGTTGATAATCTTTTATGTATTTTCTAAGAAGATGGAAGGAAGCCTTCTCTCTAGCTTTCCTCTTTTCTCTGTCTGAACCCTTACCAGAATAATCACCCTCAATGCCCATATATCTAGCATGTACTTTATAACTTCAGCTTCACTACATTATCTGGTTCCAAAGCCCCTTCCACACTTTTAGGTATTTGTTACAGTAACACTTTACTGTCTGGACCCAAATCCGTATTGTCTGGGTTCTCCAGAGAAACAGAACCAATACGAATTAAATAAGGAATTGGCTCACATGGTTCCAGAGGTTGAGAAGCCCCATAATCTGGAGTCAGCAAGCTGGAAGATATATAGTAAAGTTATATATATATATATTTCTAAGACCAGGGCTGGGTTTGAACCCGCCACCTCTGGCATATGGGGCCATCGCCCTACTCCTTTGAGCCACAGGCGCCACCCGATATATAGTAAAGTTTTTTTGTTTTTTTTTTTGAGATAGAGCCTCAAGCTGTCACCCTGGATAGAGTGCTGTGGCATCACAGCTCACAGCAACCTCCGATTCCTGGGCTTAAGTGAGTCTCTTGCCTCCGCCTCCCAAGTAGCTGGGACTATAGGCGCCTGCCACAACGCCCGGCCATTTTTTAGTTGCAGCCGCCATTGTTGTTTGGCGGGCCTGGGCTGGATTCGAACCCACCAGCTCAGGTGTACATGGCTGGCGCCTTAGCCCGTTGAGCCACAGGCACCGAGCTTATAGTAAAGTTTTATAACCTGAAAGAATATTATATTTAGTGTTTATTAAAAATGAATGGACATATGCGTAGGTTTATGCAGAGAACCATATATTATATGTAGTTGTCTCTGTCAAACATTTCTAGAAGGAAATGGGGATTTCCTTTAAAGGGAGTACAAATGGGAAAGAGAGACACACAAGTTTAGTTTGTGTCTTTTTGCACCATAAGCATATATTACATTTATACCTTTTAAAATAAGAATTATAATTCTTCAAGTTCAAGTAAATCTGCCTATATCTTACTTAGTACAAAAGCTATGTTAGGGCATGATTTTATTTTTATTACTACAGTATTTCCTTTATGAAATGAAAAATAATAGATTTACTTAAAAATAATTTATCGTGTGATTTTAATGTGTAAAACCGTGCCATCTATCCCTTTTATCTCTTAAAATTTACTTATCCTCTGGAATTCAGCTCAAAAGCCTTGGAAATACAGTGATTTCTTTCCTTTAGACTCCCATAGAAATTCTTTGTGCTGCTCCCGTGAAAGCCTTCATACTCCAGCATGTTCGATAATGCATCTCATCTCTTCTACTACACTGCACACATCCCGAGAGGAGGGATCAGATTTTGTTCATCTCTATCTCTCCCACGATATAATGCCCAGTGCCTGGTGTTTGTATTAGTTTTCTATTGCTGCTGTAACTATTACTACTACTGATACTAATTTAGTGACTCAATACAAATTTATTATCTTACAGTTGTGGAGATCAAAATTTGAAATGGGTCTCACAGGGCTAAATCAAGTGGTTGGCAGAGCTGTGTTCCTTTTGGAGGCTCTAGGGGAGAATCTGTTCCTTGCTTTTCTACACCTTCTAGAAGCTGTCCACATTCCTTGGCTCATGGCCACATCCCTCTGACATCTGCTTCCATCACCGTCACATCTTTTTTGACTGATTTTCCTACCTCCTTCTTACAGGGATCTCGTGATTACATTGGGCCCACCTGGGCCATTTTCTCCATATTGGGCTATTTTCTGCATCTTGAGGTCTTTAATTTAATCACATCTGCAAACTTTCTTATGCCATATAAAATAACACTTTCATAGATTTTTGAAATTAGGACATAGTCATCTTTGGGAGACCAATATCCTGCCTGTTACAATGCTCCATCAACTTTGTTGGATATTGTACAAAACAGTAACTGAGAGAAGACAGCAAAGAAGTAATTAGACTGGTATAGAAGTGATTTGGAAAAGCATGTAAGAAGTTGTGAATTTGGCCCAGTGTGGTGGCTCACACCTGTAATCCCAGCACTCCAGGAGGCCGAGGCAGGAGGATAGTCTGAGCTCACAGGTTTGAGAGCAGCCTGAGGCAGAGCGAGACCTCCTCTTTAAAAAGCCATGTTGTGGTGGGCGCCTGTAGTCCCAGCTACTTGGAAGTCTGAGGCAAGAGAATCACTTGAGCTCAGGAGTTTGAGGTTTCTGTGAGCTATGATGCCAGGGCACTCTATCAGGGCAGCAAAGTGAGACTCTGTCTTAAAAAAGAAAAAGAAATTTCTGGAAAACCTACCACATTAAGGAACAAAGCTCAGTGTGACAAAATAGTTCCTCCTTTTTACTCCCCCATTAGTTGCTTCGTTATTGTTACTCTGTTGATGTTATATGTGGATTCTGTGTGGTGAGTCATCCAAATTCAAAGCTGAGCCTGGGTCATGAACTAGGTCATGGTACTCCTTAGCTCTAGTCCCTGCATCTAGGACTGGAGTACGGTAGACTCAGAAATGAAGCAGCAGTTTCCAGACCTTATTTCCTTGGTATAAATCCTGTCATTCTTCAGTTTTTCAGGCTTAATGATTTTTTTCTATACCTGAGTACCATCTGACTGATTTATCTAATTTTTCTTAACAAATTATTGTAACTACAGGTTACATTTGCATTTACTTAATTCAGTGAAATCTCGGGTTTAATTTGTTATATTTTTCTAATGCTGATTAAAATATTGAAAATTACGTAACTATAAAAGTAAATATTACTGTATGTTACTGTGGTCCACCTGAAATCTTCTGACAGATACACTAGGACAGACAGACTGCAGTCACCAGCAATCTGCAGTCACTAGCTGAACCATGCAGAGGAAAGCAGAGATCTTGTTTTCAATTTTAAATTTTGAACAGTGGGCCTGCTGAAGCCTGTGACTAGCCAGATAAATACTGTCAGTTGTTGCTGGTGCAAATTACTTTTTATTATGTCAGTAGGATTTTGGCAAAAAAATAAAACAAAACAAACAAAAATAACCACCTCCTAAAACTGCCACTCTGCCATATTGCCCATCTGTCCCCACTGAAATGCTGCAGTCACGGGTACTTTCTGAGATTGTCTTGGTTTGAGAAGGCCTTTGAGTCTTTCCTAAAGGAAGAAGAGAGTCAAGGAGTGGTGCCCTTTTATTTTTATGTTCCTTTAAAATGTTTTTGAAAAATGACTTTAAAAATTTGAACTTAGCCTTCATCTACTACAATAGACTATAGGTTACAGTATCATTTAATAAGCTTTGTAAGAAACCTATTATATCGAATGTCTTTTGCTCTCTCTCTCTCTCTCTCTCTCTTTTTTTTGTGACAGAGTCTCACTCTGCCCTCGTGTCAGCCTAGCTCACGAAACCTCATCAAATTCCTGAGGCCTCCTGCCTTAGCCTCCTAAATAGCTGGGACTATAGGCGCCCCACACAACATCAGGCTAATTTTTCTATTTTTAGTAGAGATGTGGTCTTACTCTAGCTCAGGCTGGTCTTGAATGCCTGAGCTCAAAGGATCCTCTCGCCTCAGCCTCCCAAAGTGCTAGGATTACAGGTGTAAACCACCAGGTGTGGCCTCTGTCTAATACTTTAGTTATGGGTCAAAAATACTCAGTCTATACCAATACCGTTTGTTATCTTGATTTTGTGTCTGGTATGTCTTGTAATTACAGGAGTCAAACTGGACTTGAGTACTGTAACTTTAATACACTCTATCCTTTCTTAAATGTATATACATTTGGGGGCACTCTCTGTATGTGGAGTATGGTGATGTCAGGAATAAAGAGATCAGACTTGTGAAGAAAATTCTTAGTTTTAATTTCTAAGGCTCATGATGCTATGCGATATACATACTGGCTTTCATCCACTGTTCCTGGCTCCGGACCCTTATAGCCCTTGTTACAGTAAACAGTGTTTCTCTTTTGGATCTTCTCCTGCCCTGCTTAGATACGCCTGAGGCAGGATTCTAATCTGATTGTGGGTCAGGAAACCCTCATTCCAGAGGAGTTCTGCCCCAAGCCTTGGGGGAAGGAATGCTGCCCGGAGAGGCCAAGAAGAATCTGAACAAACAGGCCTGGTTGGGTTTAGGTAGCACCCTTTGTGTCCAATTAAATTTTGACATAGTCGTACACGCTTCAACCATGCCTAACCAATGATGTCTCCATAAAAGGTCTGAAAGGACTGAGTTCTGGGGTTTCTGGAGAAATAAACACACAGAGGCTGACGGGAAGGTGAACAAAAGCTCATTTGCATGCCAGGAAGGTACTGCACCCCAACTCCCCGGGGACAGAGGCCCTGTGCTTGAGTTCCTTCCAGTCTCATTCTTTGTACCTCTTCATCTGGCTGTTAATTTGTAACCTTTAAAATATCCTTTATAATATGGTGGGAAATGTGTGTTGTTTCCCTGAGTTCCGTGAGCCACTTTAGCAAATTAATGGAACCCAAAGAGGAAGTCATGGGAGCCCCAGTTAGAAGCTGATTGGTCAGGCGTTCAGGAGGCTGAAACTTGTGACTGGTGGGAAGGCAGGGAGCTGACTTGTGCAACTGAGCCCTCGACTTGTGGTTTCTGAGGTTATCTTCAGGTAGATAGCATCAGAACTGAGTTAAATGGGAGCACCCAGATGGTGTTCTACTGCAAAACTGCTTGCTTATGTGGTGTGTGGGGGTGAACTTGCACACGTTTGGTCACAGAGCTCTTTGGTGTCTACTGTCGCAGGGTGAGAGTGGAGGGAAATACAGGTGGAGCTTTTGCTCCATCACAGGGCTCTCATTCTCTCTCATTATAAATTAATATAATAAAAAACGGGGATATGTTTTACTGTATGTTACTGTGGTCCACCTGAAATCTTCTGACAGATACACAATCAAATGGGGATTTTTGTCTCTGCAGAATAAAGGCTTTATTTTTAGTTAAAATGGAATAGTGGTATTTGTCTTCTATTCTGTCCTAAAAGCTCACTAAAATCCAATCAGAAGTGTTTTTGAAAGACTTACATCTTCTCCTGAGATGTCCACAGCTACTTAAATTGTTTTTCCTGGGCTATTTATTCATGTTTAATTTTCCTTCTATTATAAAACAAATACAACTTTGTATCGTTTCTTTTTCTTTTTGAGACAGTCTCACTATGTTGCCCTTGGTAGAGTGCTGTGGTGTCACAGCTGACAGCAATCTCAAACTCCTGGGCTTAAGTGATTCTCTTGCCTCAACCTACCAAGTAGCTAGGACTACAGGTGCCCACTACAACGCCCGGCTATTTTTTTTGTTGTTGCAGTTGTCATTGTTGTCTAGCAGGCCCAGGCCAGTTTTGAACCTGCCAGCTTCAGTGCATGTGGCTAGCGCCATAAACACTGTGGTACGTGCGCTGAGCCTGTATTGTTTGTTTGTTTGTTTGTTTTTGAGTCACAGTCTCACTTTGTCGCCCTTGGTAGAGTGCCCTGATGTCATAGCTCACAGTAACCTCCAACTCTTGGGCTCAAGTGATTCTCTTGCCTCAGGCTCCCAAGTAGGGACTATAGGCGCCTGCCACAATGCCGGGTCTTAGAGACAGGGTCTTACTCTGGCTCAGACTGCTCTCATACCTGTGAGCTCAGGCAATCCACCTGCTTCAGGCTCCTAAGTACTAGGATTATAGCTGTGAGCCACTGTGCCTGGCCCTTTGTATTGTTTCTTTAAGAACATGTGTAGTTGGGGCGGTGCCTGTGGCTCAAAGGAGTAGTAGGGTGCTGGCCCCATATGCCAGAGGTGGGGTTCAAACCCAGCCCTGGCCAAAAATAAAAAGATGGTGTGTAGCAGAAAATGAAATTTACCTACTTAAATTGTCAATGAGCTTTAGCTGGTGTGGTGGCTAAAGCAATCTGGGAGGCTGAGGCAGGTAGATTGCTTGAGCTCACAGGTTCAAGACCAGCCCGAGCTAGAGCAAAACCTCGTGTCTCTAAAAAAAATAGCCGAGGGTTGTGGCAGGTCTGTATTCCTAGTTACTTGGGAGGCTGAGGCAAAAGAATCACTTAAGGCCAGGAGTTTGAGGTTGCTGTGAGCTATGACCCCACAGCACTCTACCAAGGATGATAAAGTGAGACTCAAAAAAAAAAAGAAAGAAAGAAAAAGAATTTGTCAACAAGCTTAAATAGCTTTGATTTAATGTGTCCTAATTCTTTATATAACTTCATGTCTCTTTTGTTAGTCAGTTAAAAAATCTTAGACCCCTGTGCCCAGTTGTCTTTTTACTGGGTATACAAGTAAAATAAAACAGTAATTCTAATAAATTTAAATCTGAACACACCTCATCACCTGTTTTTGAATAAGGTGGTTGGTACTATGATCAACTTAGTTGGCAAACTCCCTACAGAAGGCAGAGGAGACGCTCCAGTCTGAACTCCCTGAAATACCAAAAGAAGTAAAAGGCAGAAAATTCTTTGGAGATCTTCAATGAGAAGCTTCCTGGTTTTTCTGCCTTAGAATGTGGGATTTGTTGTTGAATTTGTTAGATTCACCAAAGTAGATATTGAAAGGAAAATCTGTCAGGAGAACTAAGTGAAGGCCGGACACTCTAGGAGGCCAAAGCGGGTGGATTGCCTGAGCTCACAAGTTCAGGACCAGCCTGAGCAAGAGCAAGAATCCTTGTCTCAAAAAAAAAAAAAAAAGCCAGGCGTTGTGGTGGGCAGCTGTACTTCCAGCTACTTGGAAGGCTGAGGCAACAGAATCACTTGAGCCCAAGGGTATGAGGTTGCTGTGAGGGCATGGCACTCTACCAAAGGTGTCTAAGTGAGACTTTGTCTCAAAAAAAAAGAGAGAGAGAGAGAACTAAATGAAGTTTGAAGGTGAAAAAGCAGAGTCAGGGAGTGTATTTCTGTATGGAAATTGAGATAAACCAGATCAAAAGCCGTTGAATAAAATACAGTCAGCCAAACTCTTCATTGATAACCAATCTCCTTCTAATCTCTCCCCAGCTATATTTGTAACAAGGAGTCTTTAAAGGATAGATGGTGAACAGGTCACTGAGAGATGAAGAGAGAAAAGCAGAGGCACAGGAAACTAATGAAACAAAAGTAGTTGCTCAACGGGTTACAGATTGAGACATAGTTACCACATTTTCCTTCCGGGCACCTGTTTTCCAACTTTGGTTGCTGTCTTCTTGGAGGTGATCCTGGTTCCTAAAGGTAAAAAACATGTAACAGGGCTGGTTGTGCAGAAACCAAGTAATTTATCTCAAGATTTAATTGCTGAAATGCTCTGCTTGAGTGAGCAGAGATGGGAGTTCCCTTGGGCAATCTCTCAGGCTAACGAGAGTGAATTGAGGTTCCAAAGCTTTCCAGGGAATTCTGCATAGTTCGTGGATTTAGGCGGATTTCTTTAGGCTCTTAGGGGCGTCTATGGTCCTACCTTTGCTTCACCCTGCCCTTCCCCTTCAAATGGGGATTTTTGTCTCTGCAGAATAAAGGCTTTATTTTTAGTTAAAATGGAATAGTGGTATTTGTCTTCTATTCTGTCCTAAAAGCTCACTAAAATCCAATCAGAAGTGTTTTTGAAAGACTTAAACACTAAAGAAAATTAGAAAAGAGACAAAGTCCACAAAACTCCTTAAATTGGAAAGCATGTGGAAAAATGATGACAAAATTAGCAGATGGGAGTAAGTTCAGTCCTAAAGTGGAATGCGGACAGCTAATAAGAGACATTCATACCATAGAACAACCAGAAGACTCAGGAGCTGGTGACACCATGTGCCTCTCTGTAAGTGAGGAAGTGAGAATAGAGTGTAAGCGCTGGTTAGAAATCCTTCACCTATCCCCTGTAGTTTGGAAACTTTCCCTTCTCCGCTCTATAGAGGTTTATTCTCCAAAAATGGCAAATAGAGGTTTATTCTCCAAAAATGGCAAATAGAAGGATCTCTGAATTGAGGACCCTTGTTCACATAGAGAACTGTTTTTTCTGTCTCATACAGTTAGACTTGGGGAAGGGCCATATGTATATTCCAAGGTCTACCTACTTCCCCACCAAGAGGTTTTGCTATGCCACAGTGATCTACTTTTCTCTACTTTTGCTACTACTATTGGCACAAAATTGAGTTCTCTTTGATTTTAAATTATGTTTCACATAAAAACAGGGATGTTTGAGGCCGGGCATGGTAGTTCATGCCTGTCCTGACACTCTGGGAGGTGGCTTATGCCTGTAATCCTAGCACTCTTGGAGGCCGAAGCAGGTGGATTGCCTGAGCTCACAGGTTCAAGACCAGCCTGAGCCAGAGTGAGACCTTGTCTCTAAAAATAGCTGGGTGTTGTGGCGGGCACCTGTAGTCCCAGCTACTTGGGAGGCTGAGGCAAGAGAATTGCTTGAGCCCAAGAATTTGAGGTTGCTGTGAGCTATGATACCACAGCACTCTACCAAAGTCAACAAAGTGAGTCTCCATCTCAAAAAAAAAAAAAAAAGAAAGAAAGAAAGAAAGAAAGAAAGAAAGAAAAGAAAAAAGAAAAAGGAAAAGAAAAAGAATGTAAGTTAAGAAAAAATTATACTATAAATTATTTTAAATTCATAGATGAGCTTTCAAAAAGAAAGGAATAACCCACAGAGGGCGTTGCCTGTAGCTCAGTGAATAGGGCACCGGCCCCATATACTGAGGGTGGCGGGTTCAAACCCGGCCCCAGTCAAACTGCAACAAAAAAAATCGCCGGGCGTTGTGGTGGGTGACTGTAGTCCCAGCTACTCAGGAGGCAAGAGAATTGCCTAAGCCCAAGAGCTGGAGGTTGCTGTGAGCTGTGATGTCACAGCACTCTACTGAGGGCGACAAAGTGAGACTCTGTCTCTCTAAAATATTTATATACATACATATATATATATAAAGGAATACCCACAGATGCTCAAAATGAAGAAGGAGGAGAAAACAGGATGAGTAATTAAGCTGACTTTGGCTTCCTAAGAGTTGAATTTGCTTTAGTAATCTAGAGGCTTTTTTAAAATTTTAGAATAATTTTAGGTTAGCAGCAAAGTTGCATGGTAGTACATACTTTCTGCAATCCCTTCACCCAGTTTCCCCACTGTTAACATCTCAGAATTCAATTTCTCCTATGGGTTTGAAGTTTCAGGTTTTGTAAAAGTCAATGTAGTCCCCCCAACCCCAATACATGAACCGAATATAGAAATGTGTACAAGCCCAGTAACATCCCAAGACTCTTGGCAGAAGTCAAGAGAGAACAGGACTTGCTAGGACTCTCTCACCCAGGGCACAGTGGATTCTCTCAGGAAAACGTGGACCCTGCTACAGACCAGCTCATACGCAAAACCTGCATGGAAACAATTCACCATGAAGAATAAACAGTAGGATTCAATTGAATTGAATTCATTTCAGATAACAGAAAGACTATTTGAAAGAGAACATAAAATAAGCACATTTAAAATGACTAAGACATAGAAGAATTGAATCCCGATCCCTAAGAAAAGAATAAGACAACTGTACAAAAAAGACAACATTAGAAGCCAGGGTGGGTGGACAACACATTCCTTCCCTCTCCTCTTCTCTTTTTCTGCCCTTCCTCCTTCTTCTCCCCTCCCGTTCTCCTTCTTCTTCCGCTTTGTCTTCTCCTTCTTCTCTTTCTGCGCCTTCTTCTTCTTCCCTTCTTTCTTCTCCCCCTCCTCCTCCTCTTTTAGTTAAGATATTGGCTTTTAGTTAAGACAGGGTGTCTCTCTTGCTCAGGCTTGTCTCGAACTCCTGAGCTTGAGCAATCCACCCACTTCCCAGAGTGCTAGGATTACAGGCTTGAGCCACTACACCCGACTGCTTTTATCACTTAATGTGTTTTGGAGACTTCAGTTCCGTATCAGTACCTAACAGGCTCCCCAATCCTTTCTTAGCTCTGAGTGTTCTGTTGTAGAGATGTACATAGTTCATTTCACTAACCTCTTTCCGTGGACATTAAGATACTTTCCATCTTCTGCTACTTTTTGTACCATCACCATTTGCACATATACAGACATTATCTATAAGAAGTGTAGTTCATAGGTCAAGTATGTGAAACTAGCTTGGGCGAGGTGGCTCACACCTATAAATCCTAGCACCCTGGGAGTTCAAGTAGGTGGATCTCCTGAGCTCAGGAGTTCAAGACCAGCCTGAGTGAGAGAGAGAGCCCATCTCTACTAAAAATAGAAAAACTAGCCAGGCATTGCGGCACATGTCTGTAGTCCCAGCTGCTCAGGAGGCGGAGGCAAGAAGATTGATGGAACCCAGGAGTTTGAGGTTGCTGTGAGCTATGCCACGACAACACTCTACCCAGGATGTCAGAGTGAGACTCTGTCTCAAAAAAAAAAGTATGTGAAATTATAGTTTGGGAGGGGATCATTTTATTTTATTTCCTTATTCACCTTTTGTTTTTTTTTTTTCAGTTTTTAGCTGGGGCTGGGTTTGAACCCTCCACCTCCAGTATATGGGGCCAGTACCCTACTCACTGAGCCACAAGAGCCGCCCTTCACCTGTTTTTTTTGTTTGAGACAGAGTTTAAGCTATTGGCCTCGGTAGAGTGCCATGGCATCACAGCTCACAGCAACCTCCAACTCTTTGGCTTAGGCGATTCTCTTGCCTCAGCCTCCCGAGTAGCTGGGACTACAGGTGTCCACTGCAATGCCCGGCTTTTTTGTTGTTGCAGTTGTCACTGCTGTTTTAGCTGGCCAGGGTCAGGTTCGAACCTGCCACTCTTGGTATATGGGGCTGGCGCCCTACCCCCTGAGCCACAGGCCCCATCCCTATTCACCTTTTGAATAAGGCACGTTGTACGTTGTACGAAATGCAAAGTAATAAAAAGAGAAATGGTGAGAAATAAGTCTTCCTCATACTCTTGTCCCTGCAGCTCCTCTCCTGAGAGGTGTTTAGGATTATTCACTACTTTTACTATGAACCCTATTTCTGGCTACATTAGTCCAATTTTTTTTTTTGGTTGCAGTTTGGCTGGGGCTGGGTTTGAACCTGCCACCTTCAGTATATGGGGCCAGCGCCCTACTCACTGAGCCACAGGCACCTCCCTTCATTAGTCCAATTTTTTCAAAATCCTTGGCCAGTGCTTTGGTCTGTCCTTCCTGCTCCACCGTCTCATCCACCTCCTCCTTTACATTTTTACTGATGTCAATATACCTAGCTCCTTCCTTTATTTTGTAACTAACAGGTATACCAGCTCATCCCATGAAAGTTAAATCATCCTTTTTCTCATCTAAAAACATTCTTGCCAGTGTTTATATTAAAAATAATAGACATAGGGCAGCCCCTGCTGCTCAAAGGAGTATGACGCCAGCCCCATATACTGGACGTGGTGGGTTTAAACACGGCCCTGGCCAAAAACTATAAAAAAAAAACAAACAAAACTAGACATACTATTTATATTTTTAATTAATAATTTCATTATCTTTATATCTTAATTTCTACATTTTAAATTGTATTTTGGCCAGTTTAACTTTCATCTAAACTTAAACCTTCCCACTTGGATGTCCTCATTTCCTAGTCAAGAAACTTTTAAGTTTCAATTTGCTGACTGTGAACTTTTTACCTATGTGATGCATTTCCATAGAGGATAATTGTACTGCTGGGAACCTATAGACAGTATGGCAGCATAACATTTACCTTTTTCTCTCGGGCTTTATATCTTGGTTTGCTTGATAATCTTTAAGACCACTTCTCTTATATTCACAAAGTTTTGTGGGTTTTTTGCAGTTTTTGGCCGGGGCCAGGTGTGAACCTGCCACCTCCGGTATATGGGGCCAGCACCCTACTCTTTTGAGCCATAGGTGCTGCCCTATTCACGAAGTCTTAGTTGTCTTTTGAATCCAATTGTAGGAGCCCTCTTGAACTGGAGATACTTTACTTAGCTTTCTTTTCTTTTCTTTCTTCTTTCTTTCTTTTTTTTTTTTTTTTTGGTTGAGAGAGAAAATCTCATTCTGTCACCCTGGGTAGAGTGTCATGTAATCACAGCTCTCAGTAACCTCACACTCTTGGGCTCAAATGATCCTCTTATCTCAGCCTCCCTAGTTGTTGGGACTACAGGCATCTGCCACAACTGGCTATTTTTTGTAGAGATGGAGTCTCCAATTCCTGAGCTCAAACAATCCACCCACCTTGGCCTCCCAGAGTACTAGGATTACAGGTGTAAGCCACCATGCTGGGCCTTCAACTTTATTTTCTAATTTCCTCCATGGGTGAGTTATCCTGTACTTGTATAATACAAAAGCCTCTCTCAAAGTAGTCTCCTGCCCTCTGTCATTCATAGCATATCCACACCAATCTTCCAGGAATAAAAAGCTTTTACTATTTAAGGTTTCAAAAAGGCTGAAGTCCCTTTTGGAGTTCTAGATCCTCCTGGGTACATAAGGGCTTTCCAGTGAAAAACAAATCACAGCCAGATAAAAAAAGAAATTCAAACAGTCTTTAGGAAAACCAAAATTATTACACAGAAGCCCTATAAGAACAAAGGAAAAGACAGGAGGGAAATGCATTCATTAAGAAGAGAAAGGGTGTTGGCACCCGTAGCACAGTGGTTATGGCACCAGCTACACCAAGGCTGGTGGGTTCAAACCTAGCCTGGGCCAGCTAAGCAACAAGCAAAATAGTCAGGCTTTGTGGTGGGCGCCTGTGGTCCCAGCTACTTGGGAAGCTGAGGCAAGAGAATTGCTTAAGCCTAAGAGTTTGAGGTTGCAGTGAGCTGTGACGCCACAGCACACTACTGAGGGTGACGTAGTGAGACTCTGTCTCAAAAAAAAAGGAGGAGAAAGGACTTGCATACACACTCTCAGGGGCCCTGAAGGCCCAATAAAGACTTTCACTCTTGCATATATCCTCTGGGAGGCAGCAGTTCTCTGTAAAGGAGGAAGGGTAAACTCGGAGTCACTAAATTTCCGTTTTTGTTTTGTTTTGCTTTGTTTGTAGAGACAGAGTCGTGCTTTATTGTCTTCGGTAGAGTCCCGTGGCATCACACAGCTCACAACAACCTCCAACTCCTTGGCTTAGGCGATTCTCTTGCCTCAGCCTCCAGAGTAGTTGGGACTACAGGCGCCCGCCACAACGCCCGGCTATTTTTTGTTGCACTTTGGCCGGGGCTGGGTTTGAACCCACCACCCTCAGTATATGGGGCCGGCATCCTACCCACTGAGCCACAGATGCCGCTCTCAATTTCCATTTTTATTAGTAGTGAGTAAAAACAATCTTCTAGGGCTCTAGGTGCACAAAGAAGCCTTACACACTTGAATATGATTAAAATTTTAAACTGAATCACCTCTCAAAAGTAGGAACAAGTAAATTCCGTTGGTTTCTCTTGTTAGTTAGCCCCTAATGACTCACAGATGAATATGTAGCTATTTTATGGGTCCATGCTTCATAATGGCAGTCACAGGGCAGTACAATAACAGTAACTACATACAACATACTTATTGAATTTTCTTACCACTGCAGTCTTCCAGCACTGTATCATTATTGAAAGGCATTCACATATCTATTACAATTATAAAAGAATTTATGTGAATCAAATGACCGTAATAAATATTAGGTGAAAAATAGAGATTACATATTGTATTGTAAAAATAGAGGTTACATAGTTCTTTGGAATATGCATGTATATAGACATTTGGAAAAAAAATTTCTGAAATGTCATAACCAAAATTTAACAATAGTTTCCTTTGTCTGGTGAGATTACAATAGCTTTTATATTCTTCTTAACATTCTTTTTTTTTTTTAGAGACATAGTCTCATTTTGCATCACAGCTCACAGCAACCTCTAGCTCTGGGGCTTAGTTGATTCTCTTGCCTCAGCCTCCCAGCAGCTGGGACTATAGGCACCTGCCACAACACCCAGCTATTTTTTTGTTACAGCTTGGCTGGGGCTGGGTTCGAACCCTCCACCCTTGGGTTATAGGGACGGCGCATGACTCACTGAGCCACAGGTGCCGCCCATCACCTACTTTTTCCTTCTTTCCGCTATTCATCTTTCCCTTTCCCTGTATTTTCAACTATTGTAGGAAGCAAGC
>CAUYRH010150550.1:0-23070 GCA_963574655.1 Perodicticus potto | reverse complement strand
TATTTTATTTTATTTTTATTTTTTTGAGACAGAGCCTCAAGCTGTCACCCTGGGTAGAGTGCTGTGGCATCACAGCTCACAGCAACCTCCAATTCCTGGGCTCAAGTGAGTCTCTTGCCTCCGCCTCCCAAGTAGCTGGGACTACAGGTGCCCGCCACAACGCCCGGCCATTTTTTGATTGCAGCCGTCATTGTTGTTTGGCGGGCCCAGGCTGGCTTCAAACCTGCCAGCTCAGGTGTACGTGGCTGGCGCCTTAGCCCATTGAGACACAGGCACCGAGCCACAGGTAGATATTTTATAACACATCCTCAAATAGTAGCCAAATGACTTCAACATATTTTCAACTAAAACAAACCAAAGAAAACATTAATCTGTTACCTTGATGAAGAAGAAAAAAAAACTGTCATATTAGAGTTATTAAAAGATGGTATGTCCCAACATAGTGTTTTCCCCAAAGAATTTTAAATGGTAAGTTTGCTAACTCATCATTTTTGTTTGTTTTGACTTAGTAAAAAAATTATAACTCAATGACATCATAATCTTCCTTTGAGGGCACCTGTGTATTTCAGTTCATACCTGATATAGACATTGCCATTTTTCTTTTCCTCCTATACTTTGCTGTAGTACCACACAACTGAAATAATCTTTTTAATAAATTCTGGGTGTGGTATCTATAGATCTGAAGACGCAAATTCTCCAGGGTACAGATGCCATATTTTTTTCTGTTTAGCTTGTACAATAAGGAATGTGAGTCAGATTTAAGGAGCAAGATTCAGGGGCCAGCATGTGCACACTGAAGGACGTCTTTTGTGTGCAGAGAATTAAAGCAATTGTTTATCTTATGCCATTAGCCCTTTGAAAGGCTCTTGGGAGCCCACCTGATCTGAATGCTCAAGAGAGAGCTCCATGTCTATGCTACTCTCACGCCTGCCTCAACCCTAATATTCACTTCTATGTATGACTATTTAAAAATTAACTAGTTGAAATTTAAGAATTTCCTTATAAACTCATGGATGAAAAGAAAAGCCAAAATAAGTTATAGATTACTTGAAATTAACAAAAATAAAGCTATTCCATATCAAAACATAAGCATACTTTGTTCCATATTTATAAAGAACCTTGGTAATACTCAGCAATTAGAGGCCACAGGTACCTCTGAAGGCAAACAACTAGAGCAAAGTTAAAACCTTGAAAATCCAACACCTACTGAACTTCCAAAGTAGTTGGAGCAAAGATTAGTCTCCTTGTAGAAGTTGATCAAAAGTTTTCTCGAACTTGGGGATACAAGGCAAAACTGAAAGAAAAGTTGGGGTACGCTATGTAAAGCACACTGGGTTTCGTCAACTAAGTAGTGAACTTCAATCAAGCCAAGTAAAATAAATTTTATAGAATACCCAGTATGTGGAAATTAATGAATTTGTCATGCTTTTGTTTCACTATTAATATTACTGAACCACCAACCTGTGAAACATTATTTAAACACAGTCATCTTTAGCATTTTGCTTTTCTAGTCATATAAAAACCAAATCTTTATTCATCATTTTTATTTTGTCAATACAAAGGTATTTTTTTGTCAAGGAAGAAGTATGTAAGGTATTTTATTTAGTTGTTTTTTAGCTAGTCTTGTAAAGCTTAAATATTTAGTCATTTGAAATATAACCTATCGTTTGTATTCCCATCACAGGTCTTGCAAATATGAGTGCTAGGTCTGTTATGCTATTTTTCAGGCAAAATATGTTAGTAGAAAATATGAATATATGACTTTTCTACTGGTCATGGGTTCTTCGTGGGTCACTAGCTAAGTTTTGAATCAGCTTGCGTTATGGTGCATTATTTTACTTCCAAGAAACACAGTCGCCAGCGTCCTTTCTGATTCCCCCATGCAAGTTTCACTTTGCTTGATTTATTGCTGTTGTAGGAAAGACTTCATTTGTTTCCATCCATGTGGATTTTATGTTGCTTGATTTTTGTATATCCCAAAACTTTCATGATGACCTATCTTGGAAGTGAAGTAAGAACTTCTCTCAGCTCCACCACTATTACCACACACAATGAGGAATACAAAGTCAGTAACAGACACAATGAAAGAGAATACACAAGTCAGGACTTGGCCTTTATTCTTATTTAAATTTTTATCTTTACAGCTATTCCTATTGATGGTTTTTCTCCTGTAATTATAAATACAACAGAAATTTGTTTAATTGAAAATGTATTTCTTCAAAAGAAAATTTAAATAAATGATATTCAAGATAGATTTCTAAAATGAGATCTTCATGTATGCTTTGCCCATTAACACCATTTATATTCTACATGCAGTGTTTTAAATAAGGAGTTACAGTTGTGGGGTAATTTTGCTGTAACCGTATTATTTGTAAAGTTTTAGGAAACTGAAGACACACTGAAAACTTCATAATGCTCACTATGAAACAGTGCGTGGTACTATTTTCATGCATATATAATTTAATGGATCTACAAAAGTCGTAAAATTCTCTCTTCTTTAAAATCATAACAGGTTCATGGGCCAGACGTGCCATGCCTCAGTCATGGAGAGTATAGACTTTCTAAGCCACATGTGAACATAATTGCCCCTTGAATTGATTAACATTCCTCTGGACTCAGAAAGGGCCTAAGCTGAGCACCTATGTCTACCAGAAAAACCTCCAAAGGTATAATGATCCAACAAATACTACATATGTTCAACAATATTGATCCCAAAAATTGCATCTCAAGAATTTAAATTAGCTTGGGTGGACCTGAACTACTGATAAGTGTAATGAAATAGCACATTCGGCTTCTTTGCCTCAGCACTCGTCTGCGAGGTAATAATTTGGCTCAGAATTAAATGGTGAGATAAATGCACATCAGTCTAGGGATTGTCTATTCATGTTTTCATTTGTGGAATATGAATACTACTTTATATTTTTGGCCATAAATGGATGGCAAGTTTTTTAATAGCTGCATTATAAATAACACTTTTTCCTTATTAGAATGTTTTGGCCACACTGGAAGCCTCCATTCTCCTTCTGTGTAACTGTGGCACCTCCCATATAGCATAAGGTCAAGAGCGCACAGCAGGACCGGTGCACCTGAACAGTAACCTTCTCTCTGCATGTTTACAGAGTCTCGGCAGTAGCTCTGTGCTGAAAGATAGCTTGGAAGAGAAATAATGGATAGTTGCTTTAAGGGAGATTTCTTTTTAGCAGTAATTTATGTGAAATTCTATAAAATGTGACCCATTTCTAATTACGTATAGAAAATGGAATGAACTCCATGAATAAAGCCACATATGTCTCATGTTTGAAATTGTGAAAAGCAACTTGAAGTCCATTGTAAATACCTTTTAGCTCTGGAGAATGTGATTCAATTTGATTTAATTTCTAGTATTTGGAAATGTTTTCTTTCCCACCAGTTCCCTAACAGCTGAATAAAAAAGAGTCCTTTGCCTAGGCAGGTGTACACGTGGTTCGTTCTGTCTGTAGTAGGTTCAATCTTCTATTTTTAAAAAAATTATTGGTAAGCAGGGCGGCAACTCTTGCTCAAGGAGTAGGGCGCCGGCCCCATATACCAGAGGTGGCAGGTTCAAACCTGGCCCCAGCCAAAAATTGCAACAACAACAAATTATTGGTAGCTTCTTCAATCTTGTATACTTTAGTTGAAAGAATAGCAGAGGGTTAGAATTTTATGTATGCCATTATCACTGGCCATATCACTGCTTCCTTAAAAACAGTAGGGATATCTGTATAAAAGTACCCAAATGTTTAAAAGTAAGACAACAAAAAACTTGATTTGAATCTATTTTTTTGATGTAACATAAATAAAATGGACAAAGACCACCTGCAAATGACATCTCAGGCTACCCTCTAGGGAGCGTGGGCTTTGGCATGAAAGATGCTCCCACGCAGGGAAAAGAGTCTGTGGCTGGTAGATTAATGGAATTGCCTCAAATAACCGGCCAGACCCAGGAATAGACTAAACCCAGAGTCAGGACACCATTGTTGATTTTGTGGGCCATCTTTAATAGTAAACTATTGCAGAGAAGCCTAAAAGATATATCAAAATAAGTGGGAATGATAAAAAAACAAAAGTTAGTATGCATAGAAAATCTAGTACAATTGAAAGGAAATATATATATATAAATTTTAATTGTTGGGGATTCATTGAGGGTACAAGAAACCATGTTACAATGATTGCATTTGTTGGGTAAAGTCCCTCTTACAATCGTGTTTTGCCCCCAAAAGGTGTGACACACAAGACCCTATCCCCCTCGCTCCTTCCCTCTCTCTGCTCTTCCCTTCCCCACCCCTTCCTCATTCTTTCTCTCTCTACTCTCCCCTTCCCTCACCCCCACTGTGTCAATAATTGTCATTAATTGTGCTCATATCAAACTTGAGTACATCGGATTCATGCTTCTCCATTCTTGTGATGCTTTACTAAGAATAATGTGTTCCACTTCCATCCAGGTTAATACAAAGGCTGTAAAGTCTCCATTTGTTTTAATGGCTGAATAGTATTCCATAGTGTATATATACCATAGCTTGTTAATCCATTCCTGGGTTGGTGGGCATTTAGGCTGTTTCCACATTTTGGCGATCGTAAACTGAGCTGCAATAAACAGTCTAGTCATATTTTCATAGAGCAAGTGTGTACGTGTGTGTGTTTCTGTCTGCCTGTCTGTATGCTTTCTTCGTGTGAGTCTGTGTGTCAGGTGTGTGGTAGGTATGTTTTCCATGAATTATCTATCCTGGTATAAAAGTCACACGGGAAATATGTGGACATTCTGCCTTTTGGTAATGCTGAATTGATCTTTATATTTTGAGCATGTATGTTTGAAGCTATTCTTTGTGACAGTATGTTACCACTACTTAGAAGACAATTTCCTTTAAGACTTATTTTTTTTAAAAGCATCTTTATCTTTTCTGAAATCAATTGTATATCTGATGATGTTTTCTCATTTATATCCAGTATGACTACATTATACAATTTCTCTACAAACATCTGGCATATATTTTTTATTCAATGTATTCCATTTATATTTAGAAAACAAAGCTAACAGTATTTTGTTCAGAATTTTCTTTCTTTGGGCTGCCATTTTCTTAGAATGGACATTAATATCCTTCAATTAAAGTGCGTGCCATTAAAGTACATGCAAAAAAGACCCGAATCTTTCTCCCAGGAAAGAAAGTAATGGAATTCTGCAAGTGCAGCTTGAAAGACAGAAACTGGGTTAGTACTACATAATAGAGAAGAGGGTAGGAGAGGCATTTTGGAAAGATGTAGAAAAGGCTAGTTTGTGCAGAAAAAGAAGCTAAGTGAAGGAAATGCCTGGGGCTTTTAGGGACAAGCGGAAATTTAGGGCAAGTAAGAGGAAAAAAAATAAAATATGAAATACTAATAAAACTTAAGGGTCAAACAAATGTGTAGACATTCCAAAGAAGAAATATGAAGATAAGGCAATATTTGAATAAATAAGGGCTGACAATTATCCAAAACTGATGAAAAAATACAAAGCACCTCATTTTAGAATTCTCAGGCAAGATATAAACGAAATTTAACCTAAACACAAAATAGTAAAACTAAAGAAAATCAAAGACAAAGAGAAAATCTTTTTTATTTATTTATTTATTTTGTTATTGTTGAATCATAGCTGAGTACATTAGTGCAATCAAGGAGTACAATGTGCTGGTTTCATATACAAACTGAGATGTTTTCATCAAACTGTTTGACATAGCCATCATGTCATTTTCTTAGTTATTGTATGAAGACATTTGTAGTCTGCATTTAGTAAGTTTCGCCTGTACCCTTCTAAGATGCACCATAGGTGTGGCCCCAACAATTACCCTCCCTCCACCCATCAGCCCCACCCTTTACCCTCCCTCCACCCCTTCTTCCCTCTCCCCTTCCCTCCCTTGACACTTTCCCCATATTCTTATGCTATAATTGGGTTCAGCCAGAAAGAGAAGACAAAGCACCTTTAAAGGAACATTAAAATGAGCTTGATTTGCAACAAGCACAATAGCAGCCAGAAGAGATCTACATCCTCAAAGGACTTTGGGAAAAGGAAGGGGAGAGAAATCTGCTAATTAATAATTAAATGCCCATAAAAATATCCTTTAAAATGGAAGCGAAATGTTTTTGAACTAGATAAGGTAGTAGTTGCAGAACATTGTGAATATACTAAATGTCACTGAATTATTCACTTTAAAAGGATTAATTTTATGTTATACGAACTTTGCCTCAACAAAATAAAGAAAAGCAGGTGAAATGAATTCATTTTCCTACAATCAAAACTATGTAAACTTACCTGCAGAACAAAATCATATTGAAATAATTTAATTATCTCAGTAGAATCATTAGTAATATATATAAAAATTCAATAGCTATTCCTGATAGAATCTTCTAGCATAGCAGAAGGAAACTCCCCTGACACAGAGCAACATCATACTACACCAGGAAGTGTTCAAAGCATTCCCTACAAACTTGATAAGGCAACATCATTGTAATAGAAGTTATAATCACAAAAGTTACAAAATAAAACTCTGCAAGATCCAAGTAACAGCTCCTGGAGGTAACTGGGAAGGCTTTATGTTTCTAGAAAGAATCATTAGTAAAATCTTAAACATTTACATTCACTCTTGATGCTACACAACTCAATAAAAGACTGTGTTAAAGTAGAGTTTTAAGCCAAAGGATTCATGGAAAAAATAAAGGTAGATAATTTTTTTTTTTAGAGACAGCGTTTCACTTTATTACCCATGGTAGAGTGCCATGGTGTCACACAGTTCCCAGCAACGTCCAACTCCTGGGCTTAGGTGATTCCCTTGCCTCAGCCTCCTGAGTAGCTGGGACAACAGGCGCTTGCCACAACGCCCGGCTATTTTTTTGTTGCAGTTAGGTAGCGGCTGGATTTGAACCTGCCACTGTCTGTGTATGGGGCTGGCGCCCTACCCACTGAGCCACAGGCACTGCCCCTAGATAATCTTTTTTGGTAAGCACACAAAAAAGTTTAAGAGTTTATAAATAAATAATACTCCAGCAATGATGTATTTATTTTCCTGAGAGAATTAACACATAAAGTTTGATGGATTGGATTTACACTATCATAGGTATTGGAAGAGAGAGGAAAGGCTATTGATACTAGGTTTTAATTTTTCTTTTAAATCTAATATTTTTTAATGTTATGTACACAAGCTAAATTAAGATACCATTTTACTGAGAAGAATGTTTATTTTGGAAGCACATAGAATAGCAGTGTTTGTTTCATGTTGCTTTCCCTTCATCTATTTTTATTGAACGCCTAATTAGATGTTTAAACTTGTATCAAGTTCAAGTTGATAACTCTTAAGCATTAGAAAATCTTTTATCATTAATGAACTATAATGAATTTTTAATACTTTTTAAAAATATTTAAACCAAAAAATCTAAATATTAAAATATATAAGACATCCATCCCAAAGAATTCCATATTTCAGGAGTGCAAAATTTTAAAAATTAGTGCAGCCAGACCAGTCCCTTTTGTGTGTTCATTTCCACATTACCTTTAGGATTGCAATGTGAAGTGATAAACTTCTTACACTGGTGCTTCTTTTAAGATTTTATAGGGGAGTCTGAGACCAGAGAATCTTCTTCATAGAACAGTAGCAAAGAGTTTCTTGGGACCTCTTTCATTGAGTTGTCCCTTTCTCTTTCTCTAAAATCACTTGGAGAGACAAAAACTCTGGTTTAACATGGAAATTGACCTCATAAACTAAAAATAACTCCACACCTGAGAAGTACAAACTCCATCAAAGAAAAGACACAAGGTGGCCAACACAACATACATTACGAAATGTCAGAAAAAAAAGGTCAAGAACTTTTAACAAAGATAATAAATGTTCTACATTAATTGAAGGAAGATATAATTGTGCCCGATTTCGAGGTCCCCCCCAGAAGAAACTCACACCAGGCTCGCCTATGCAAAAACAAAGGGTGGAATTTATTACAAGCTTAAGTTCGCACTGTTCAGCCCCGCCTAAATGGCAGATCGATCTGAATGGCCCCGAGGGGTGGGGCTGAAGTATTTTTACCGTGTACTGAAAGGAAGTTGGGAGGGGGGAATGCCATAAGAGGAGTGGGATAAGGGTCGGGTGGAATAAGGATGAGTCCAGGTGTCTCTCCACTTGCTGATTGGATACCTCAGTGGTGCTAGGAACAGGTGGGTAGTCACTAAGCAGGAAGGGGCCGGTACTGACCAACCAGTAGGGGTGGTCAGGGGATCTGGTGCCAGAAGCCAAAAGTTACAAAACTAACATTTACACCGCAAATTACACAGCAACCTATAAAATGGAGTCCGTTAACTAAATAGCGTCACACGGGCCCTTTCATATTCATACACTAATCATAGCATAATATGATTATGTAAAGCCAAGATCCTAACCACAGTAACAACTCTCAAAGAGTCTGGGGAGTATAGGTTTGGAGCCGGGCGGTTTTGCTGTACTGCAAGGCAGGCTAGAGGAGATAAGAAATAGGTATTATAAATGAGATCATTTGTAGTGTTTCCACAAATAAAAATATCCGTTGAAGAGTGTATAAATAACTTGTGGTATAGTCATATGCTGCAGTTATATTTATATATAGTATGAAAATAAAGTATGTTTTCACACATGGAATGGGTGAGTCTTGGTAACAGTACCGTGAGAGAAAAAAAGCAAGTTTAGCAGGAGAGTCAGTAGGATTCCATCTTTGCAAAGTTCAAAACCACAGAAAACCAAACAATATTCTGTTTAGGGACGACCATATGTGGAAAAAGTATCAAAGAAATCAGTTGAATAACATGTCCAGAGAGTATTTACCTCTGAGGGCAGAGAAAGAGAATGGGGCCTGGGATGTGCCTTTCAAGGCTTCGAAGTTTGGGGGAGTTCTCTGGACTTTTTTCAAAGTAGACCATGAGTAAATAGGTGTTTGCTTTGTTACTAGTCTTTATTGTCAACTTATATGTTATACATGTTTTTTGTATATATTTAATTTTCATTAAAAAATTTGAAAAAGAAAAGCCAAAGGAAAAATTAAGAGTATTTGTAACTAAAAGAAAATGAGCGTGTAGATTTTTCTTAAATCACCAAAAAAAATAGGGAAGCTCAAAGTGCCATTTTAATTCATCAAATTCAAGAAAACAAATTTGAAAAATGAGGACATAAATAGGATCTCAGGAAGGGGAAAGGGAAAACGTACATGTGGGGGTGAAAAACAATTACCTGGGGAATGGAAAGAAAACTGGTGGCTTTACTCCAGCCTGGGAGAGAGACAAAGATGCGAGAAAAACAGAAAAACGTAAGAGATCGCCTAAAGGGAATTCACTGTCGAGGTAATGAGTTTGCGAAGTTTGTTTTTATTTTATGTGTTGGCAGCACTGGGAGTCTGTAAGGATTTCTTTTTAGATAGTGTACCCTTGCTACCTTAATTATGTTTGAAAGCTAAGCTGATGGTCCTGCGGAGAATCAATTGCGAAGAACAGACACGGAGAAGAGTCTTGAAATCACCGTGACTGTCAGTTTCGGCGTTTTGGGCGAGCACTGATTTCGGAGTTTGCGCTGAGGCCTCGTATGGAAACGCCCGACTGCCGTGGGACTTGCTGCACTTTTGCTTCACGGCTACAGGCATTTCCTCTCCATTTTAAGTGTTTGTAGTTACGAATGTTTATTGCAGTAAACAAACGTTATTGTTTTCCTTCCCCAGAAAGCATGGGGAAATGAAAATGCTAAGATGAACAAAAAAAGGAGTCACGGGTAAAGAAAAATGGCAGAGAGAAAGCGAGCGGGAGACCGTAGGGAGGGCCGAGCAGGGTGTGGACCAGAAACCCGGGCTCTGTGGCCAGAGCGAAGCTCCTCCCCCGTCAGTTTCCTCCCCAGTCGGTTTCCTTCCGTGACAGTTTCCTCCCCCGTCAGTTTCCTCCCCTGTCGGTTTCCACCCCCGACAGTTTCCTCCCCTGACAGTTTCCTCCCCCGTCGGTTTCCTCCCCCATCGGTTTCCTCCCCTGACGGTTTCCTCCCCCGACGGTTTCCTCCCCCGACGGTTTCCTCCCCCGACGGTTTCCACCCCCGTCGGTTTCCTCCCCCGTCGGTTTCCTCCCCCGACGGTTTCCTCCCCCTTCGGTTTCCTCCCCCGTCGGTTTCCTCCCCCGTCGGTTTCCTCCCCCGACGGTTTCCTCCCCCGTCGGTTTCCTCCCCCGTCGGTTTCCTCCCCTGACGGTTTCCTCCCCCGTCGGTTTCCTCCCCCGACGGTTTCCACCCCCAACAGTTTCCTCCTCCGTCAGTTTCCTCCCCCTACAGTTTTCTCCTCCATCAGTTTCCTCCTCTTGTCAGTTTCCCCAGGAGTAAAATGCAGAGTTCAGCTAGACTACCCAAAGTCCCTCCGGAGACGGAAACCAATGAGAGGATTCTGTTTTATTTGATGATTCCATTACAGAGGTTACTACTGAGGGGAGGGGGCAGAGTTGGGGTGACAGCAGGCCAGGCAGGGGGATTAAGGAGACAAGAAAGGAGCAGAATGGAGTCTCACCCAACGTCACGTCCCTGTCACATAAATTCAGGAGCTCTGTCACCCGCGCCTGTGTGGTTGGAATGTGGGACAGGGATTGCCAGGGGGTCATCGTCTTCTGCAGAGGATTGATCTTTGCACCAGGGACTAACCTTGGATTTACTCCCTTCCATGACGGGACTAGGAGCTTATCTTTGGTGCCAGCAAGGGCTGCGCAGGAAAATTACTGAAGACAAATTCTGCTGTCTCCCAGGAACACTCACCTAGAAGCATTCCAGGAGTGCAGGGAGGGAGTTTTCTGTGAAGGTGCAGTTTGGTTTCTGGCCTATTATCTACAAAATGGCTGCATTTTTGCCAGGATCACCAGGGTTCCTTCTCCACAGGAGCAAAGTCATTGTAGCTTCCTTCGTGTTGACGTTACTGAAGCAAGAATCAAAGGTGCTGGAAAGATACAATTGTCTGTGTGTGTCTCTGTGTTTAGAGAGAGAGAAATAAATTTCAACTGTAGCTTCAGAGTTTTATATTTTTTTCAGGGACTTCATTTGGATTTAGGAACAAAACAAGAACATTAATTACAGCAAATTGTTATTATTTTGCTCACTGTGAATGAAGTAGGCAGTCAATGACCTGCCCAGAACTGCTCAATATCACATGTTGTTTGCAAAACCAGAATTTAATGATCTTTTTTCCTTTTGCTGTTTTAAAATGATAGTATTTCTGATAATACATGCAGGGCTTTTAATTCCATAAAGATTTGCCTGTTTAAAGGGCCCCAAATCTTGACCCCTAAGAATGATTGCGAAAGGAATAAATGTTTTAAAAAAGAGCCAGAGCAATTAGATTTGAATGTTAAAAAATTCAATCAATCAAAGTGAATATTATTTAATGAACTAATAATGCAATTATTACTGTAGTAATCACAATTATAAAGGCTAAGGAAATAAAAAAGCTATTCATGGGACGTCAATATTAACATTATTGTCCTTTCATTTCAATTCTGAAGCAGAAAATATAGAGGTTGTCTTGTTTATCATGTATTTGTTTATGTATTTTATGTCTCCTAACTTTTAGTTATGTTCTCTATTTTGCTAGTGTCCTGCTAATAAAATTAAATGGCTAAAAAATTACTAATGAAGTATACTAAAGCATGTTGTAGCAGGAAAACCGACACAGACAGAAGACTCCAGGCACCGGTTGGTAGAGGAAGCCTTTGGCTCTGCTTTTACTCTCTTGCCTCAATGTGATTTTAAATAGCTAATATTTGGGGAGTTTATGTTCATCAGACATTTTGTATCAGAAAAAAGTGGGCATTTTAATTATCTATTATCTATTTTACTATATAATTAATCTTCAAACTAATGGCAAAGATTCTCTTCTTTGACCAAACTGTAGTCAGCATCTTCTGAACTCTTCCCTGACTAAGCCTCAATCTTGACTTATGAAGACTTAGAAAAGAAAACTAATATCGTTTCTAGCAGCGCAAGGCCACTTCCTCCATCTAAAGTGTCTACCTGAAAAGACTCAAGGCTACTGAAAGAAGTTATGGTTTTTCCAGACAGTTTCTGAAAATTGGGTTCCTGTTTCTCAGCTTCTACGGGAGGATGTGAGACTAACTTCAGTAAGCACCAGCGGGCAAACTTGAATTGGTTTCACGTGGGCTACCTCTCTTCTTGTATTTTGTGATTTTTCACTTTCCCGACTCAATATGTAAGTCCCTGCCCACCTCCTTTCCTATTCCCCCATCCTCCCTTTAAAATGCCCAATCACCTCTGTTCGAATGCAAGTTGAGACTCTTTCCTCTTATAATAGTACATTACTGATTGAAATCTGTCCTCACCACTTTAATATCTGGTTTTGTTTATCTTTGACACAAATAAGTTCTCATCTGTGGAGGAAAAATTTGACCCAGAAATGTAGTTTAGCAAGATGACAATGTAACAAGTATAAATCAAAATTTCAATCTAGGCGTGTTTATGAATCATTACATTATCTTGATACTTATTTGAACAGATATGCTTGCTTTTCTTAAAAATAAAGAGTAAATCATACCTTGAAGCTGATTAAGTGTTAATAACATCCTGAATACGAGAAAAATTATGTGACATTAAATTCAGAACTGAAGAATCAACTTCTGTTAAAAATTGCAATATGAAGCAAATTTATATCTTTCAAGTGAAGGCTACAACCCAATTATTGCACAAGAAGACGGGGAAAGGGGAGAGGGAGGGAAGGGGAGGGAGAGGGTAGGGGGAGAGAGGATAAAGGGTGAGATCATACTTGGGGTGCATATTTGAAGGGTCAGGAGAAAACTTCTAAATACAGATCAAAAATGTTTTCACATAGTAAATGAGAAAATCTCATGAATGTTATGTCAATGTTTTATCAATCCGTTGATAAAAAATATCTCAGATTGTATGTGAAACCCGCACACTGTACCCCATGATTGAATTATTGTACACAGCTATGATTCAATAAAAAAAAATGCATTTCAAAGATTAAATTCATAAAGGAAACTGTGAAAACTTAAAAATACATGTAGGCCAATTAAAGATTAAAAAGGCAATACATTAAACAAAAATAATACTGACATTATTTGCTTCTTGGATTTTTTTTTTTATATTGTTGGGGATTCATTGAGGGTACAAAGAACCAGGTTACATTGACTATATTTGTTAGGTAAAATCCCCCTTATAATTGCATCCCACCCCAACACTTTGTGTGACATTGTGCTTCTTGGATTGTTAAAGGAATTGATAATCTTAAGGATTTTTTTTTCCAGAGTTTCCACTGGGTGCTTAAAAGTTTCTTCAGCAGAAGTTACAAGTGGAAACAATATAGGCTTGAAAATCGGGGAGGCAGAATTTCTAATGAGGCTCCTGAATGTACTTGGCATGTGACTTTGACCAAGGTCCTTAATTCTGTGAGTCTCAACTTCTTCAGCCATATACTAACAACAACACGTTGGTGGAAAGAATGCTCAAATAGTCCCCAGGATTTCCAGACCTTTACATACAATGCTGTGTATGATCGCACTTTGTTAAACTGTAGGTGGGGCCTATAGATATGATGGGACATAATTCGTATGATTATATTCCTTTATATGGTAAAGAGAATGATATGTTACAAATATAATCAAGGTCCCTAATCAGTTGAACTTGACTTCATTGTAAGGGCTATTATTCCAAGTAAGCTGGTAAGCTGTTGAAAGAGGGTTTAGAGGTCAGAGAGAGAAGAAGTCAATAGATATGCCTGTGATGGTCTTTAAGAACAGAGTTGTTCTCGTGTGAGAGGATCTTTAAGTGGTTATTATGGAGCTGATAGCAGCCAAGAAAAGAAGCACCTCAGCTCTACAACCAGAAGAAATGGATTCTGCCAACAACCTGAAAAAGGACTTCTAGAATCTAAAAAGGCCACATTCCTGGCTAACAACTTGATTTTTGCCTGGTGAGACCATGAGGACAGGACCCAGCTAACTTGTACCCAGTCACCTTTGGATTGCAGAGTCACTTTTTTGGAGCCTTCATAGCACTAGAAATGTACTCCCAGATTACAAAGCATTAGCTCTTTTGAAATATCTCAGCTTTTCCTCTTATAATAGAGAAGATAAGGAAATTATAAGGTCCTACTCTACTTACTGTCCTCAATTCTTCAGCTGCTCTTGTTTTCTGCTCAAAAATTTAAATTCAGTTTCTAAATGTCAAAAATGATTCTCATATACAGTATTTAGCTTTTCAAACCAACGGTCACCACTGGATAAGTCTTTGTTGCAGGCCAGCTATTTGAGTTAGAATCTCTCGGCTACAAGTAAGTGAATACCTGACAATGGGGTTTAAACAATTATATTAATTTATTCCATATCCCCCCAAAAGATCAATATAGACTTTGCTTTGGCAATTAAACAATTACATAGACTCTTCCCTGTTTCTTTTCTGGTAATATCAGGTATTGGTAATGTTTTTCCTTAGCACAAAATGACCCTTGTACTATATTCATCACAAAGTTGAATAGTACAACCACAGGCAGGAAGGAAATGGGTGATGTCATAAAAGGGTTCTATCTTATGGTGTTCTTTTTTTTCACTTGTAAGTTAAACATTAATAAAAAGCATTGCATCGGGACTCCTCCCTTTTAGCTAAAATGGGGTCTCATAACTGTTGGCAAAGAAGAATGGGATTGGTACAATTGTCACAGACCAAAACAACTCATTCTTTGAGTTAGACACATTGCCAAAAAAGCACATCAAAATGTTTCTCTGGAAAGATGGAGAAGTGACTGTTCCCTAGACCATCAACGATGACTAGCATGAAAGAAGCCTTCATGCTATTAGTGGGAAAGCTTATTTCCCACTATAGCTTGAAACAAATTCCATAAAATCCTATGATATGGGTTTGGAATTGGCTTTATTGGAAAAAAAAACTTACAAAGGCTATGGGTTTGTAAAAGAAGAGAAGGTAAATATTCTAAAGCCTCCAGTTATCTTTACATTCAGAAGTGCCTCAGTGTACACAGGGGATTGGTTCCAGGATACCCTCCCCTAAACTTGCATATTCCAAAATCCACACATATCTGTGTCCTGCAGTTGGTCTGGTAGATGTGCAGACCAGAGAGTGCTGTATTTTCAATCTGCATTATGTTTTTAAAAACCTGCATATAAGCAGACACATGCTGTCAAATCTGGGTTGTCCAGGAGTCAACTGTGTGTAAACATATCTTAATATATAACCTATAGCTTTCAACTGATGGCTTAAATGACAAATACTCATTGTGGTATTAGAGGCTGGGAAGGAGTCTGTTGTTTAGGTTCCCAAGGAGGTCCTCCTTCCTAGTTTGCACACAGCTACTCTTCTGTTGTATACTCACCTGGAGGAAAGGGCTCTTCTTATGAGAACTCCAACTTCATGATCTAATTGTTTCCCAAAGGCCCCACCCCTCCACACACCACCAAATTGGGAGTTAGAGCGTCAACTTATGAATTTGGGGGCAGTCGGATTGCCTAGTCTTTGTTTGTTTTTTTGTGTGTGTGTATTAAGCTCTATGAGGATAGAAGAGTTGAATTTTGTCACTGTCGAGGACAAGGAGAATAGATGAAGTACCACCCAAGACAAAGGCAGTGTCTCTTTTGGCTCATTCAGATATAACTTGACATTTTACTATTAAGGTCAGAGCAGTGAAAGGACAAAGATTTACATGTATTGTTTTTCTTGTCCTTCACAGATTTCCAAATTTCTTGGTAGATTACTTATATAGATGGACTGAGAGTTATAGCCACTCCTGCAGTGGACCTTCCCTCCAGGACATCAACCAACAGGGGCCATGATTTGATCCACCTCAAGTACCAGCTGTTGGAAACCTCAGGAGTCTAGAGATGAGGAGGGTGATACCTTTTTTCCCTATGATAAGGGTCATAGTAACACTCCTATAAGAAAGGTTAACAAGAGAAAAGCATAACACATTTACTTAATCAAAATTCTATGTGACACGGAAACTTTCAGAATGAGGAATCAAAGATACACAGACACTATCCATTTTTATGCTTAGACTTAAAGGATAAAGTCTTATAGAAATATGATTAAACAAACAACCCTTGATCTAATGTTAGTGGATGGAGTTAGGGAAACCAGCAAGGAACAGCAGTTCATGTGTATCATTCCTTCCTCCCAAAAGAGCATCTTATTATGTACAATCAGACCAAGAAGGGTCAGAGAAATTCTTTAAGTGGTCAGCTCTTAGAAATGCAGAAGAAGATTAGATTAATAAACCTAGTGTGGCTAGCTTTGGGGAAAAGGTGCTCTAGTTTCTGTGATTTGCCTTGGAACAAAAGGAATCCCTAAATTTTTGGAGATTTAAGAAATAAGTTTCATTTCTGTGACTCCCTTTAGGAGAGAAGAGTGGAGAGGTGGCAGGGGCAGGGAAAGCCAGAGGAACCTTGGTTCTAAGGCAGCTGAGGAGGCCTTCCAGTGTCCTTTAGTCCAAGGAACTCAGTGCCAAAGTGGTGCACTGGGGGGGCCTGGTTTTCTGAGCCCCAGCAGGAGCTGCTGCTGATACCAGGAGTGGTCTCTGGAGTCACAGTTTGTGCTATGGTGTCAGATGCTAATGAGCCACTGTCTGCACTGGACCATGGCCTCTGTCCCCTCAAGCACTGTCAGTGTTAATGGTGATCCCAGCCCCTGGGATCCCTTTGGTCACATGGACACCATACATGGCAAGGTTCAGGTGCTGTTTTCTGCACAAAAGCCAATGACTCCCTTTGCTGTCCAATTTCTTACACAATTTCCACAAACTCCTTTGACAATGTAAGTCCTAAACCTTGTAGTTTCTTCCCCCTCTCCTTTTTGGTACAATTCCACATTTTGTCATAATGGGCAGGAAGATAATTTGAGCCCTTTACTATAATTGTAATACTTTCTATATAGCAATGACCTATCTGCTTCAACTAACTTTCCTTAGGATTAATTCTTCTTAGAAATTTCCTTGTTCTTTCACACAGACAAATGCCTACCCTCAACTCCGAGTCTCCAAACATATCTAGAAACGCAGTCTTAAGTCATTCGGCTCCCTCCCTTCACTTTCGTGAAATTGTTCTCTATTTAAATACTGGCTGTTTTTTCTGTTTCCCTATGCTGATTGTTAGTGAAGATACTTAAGTATATAAATTTAAGTGATTGTTTTTAAGAACATCAATAAACAATGACTTTGATAGTCCTCATATGTATTCCTTGCCTTCCTTTTAGTCTACCAAAAGCACAAAGATGAAATAACTAGAAATAAACAGAAGAAGAATCTGCAGAAGATAGACAGTTCAAGGACAGCTACTGAGAGAAAAGAGGCTGAATATTGGAAGTACACGTAGGGCTACACGTGAGCTCTGAGCAGTCTGTAGTTAGTGAACAGAAATGCCCTGTGACTCCCTCTCCACCCCTCAACCTCTTCATGTTCTTTTCAGACCAAAGTTACCATATTCTGTATCTAGTACCTTAATTCTCTCCCTTTGTTGTGTTTAAACAAAACACATGTATGTATGTGTGTGAACCCTGAAACCATCTTTACAACGAAGAGAAGGTAGTTTTGCAACCTCACGCGAGATTGTCTGAACATCCTTCTCGGGAACAGTATGTTCAGGGAACAAGGTTAAAACACATAGACACACACACACAATCAAGCATGGCAAGTGGACCTGAGTTTCTCCCCTTTACTGAAATTCCTATTTGCCCTAGGCAATCTGAAAAGCATTAAGAAAGGGAAGAAAAGAAATATTCCCAGACAAATTTAATTGAAAGAAAAATCATATCATGCTAGAGCCAAAAGCAAGCAAAGCTTAGCACTTCAAGTACTTTACGTCAACATCTTCAGCAGGCTGACCCCGTTCTTTGCCATATGTTGTAGCACTTCCTCCTCCCAAAAGGAGACAGAGATAGTCGCCGCCACCTTTGCTTTTGGGTTTCAGTTAATGGAATGTTTAACAGATGTGACATGATCAAAGGCTTAAAAGTTTGTGCCATGAGCCTATTCTCTTTTACATCTGCCATTGGATGAGAAGACTGTGCCTGGGCTAGCATAGGTGGAGAATTAGAGACATCCAGAGCAGCACTGTCCACTGACGTTCCCAGCTGACACCTGGGGGACCTGCAGATGTGTGGGGTAGGTATACGCATGTTACTATCTGCTACCAAAATTATGTGGTTGACAGTTACACATTTTGCTTTGTGACCATAAATTAACTGGCATGGTCTAACAACTTCAACTCCCTCAATTTACAAAGGAGAAAATTGTACCCCCAGAGTAGAACAGACTCGCAATTTTGGCAGGACTGAGAGTCGGGCCCCCAAAACAGAACTGTGACACAGTGGGCTTTGCCTTTGGCTCACGTACATACTGGCCTTGGAAATTCAGTTTTAACAAATTTCAGTGTTTCTTTTTTAATTGGGAGTAATATATACAGTACTCTGTATAAACAATAACTGTGTGGTCTAAATAAAGTAATTAATGTGAAAACACTTTGTGGAAAAGGAAGAAAGATGCTAACACGTGAGTACTGTTTACTGTATGCCAAGCACATAATTAAACATTTATTTACGTGATGCTGTTTTATCTCCTTTAATCCTATTAATACCTGCTTATTAGTAAGGTAGACGCTTATCCATTTGTTCTGCAACGGTTGATTACCATGTGCTTACTCAGAACCAGATCCTGTGGGCATTTAATGAATGAGCAAGTTGAAGTTAGGGGAACTTAAGTTCCTTACCCAAGTAATGTAATCCTGTAGGGTCTGGCATGATTTCGTTAATTGTTATATATAGCCTACTGATTGTACCTGTTAATCGCTACTAAATAAATATTTTTTTTCCTATTGGTCACCTAGAAACATGTTACAAAGTTATTCAGATTGAAACATCTGTTTTTATAGAATTTGAGAATTGATTAGAAACATCTTTGTTTCTTGCCATCTGTATACACCATCTCAGCTGCCCTCAGCAGCCACCCTGCTCTCTAATCACAACTTCCCCCCCCGCCTCACCCACCCCTCTCACCCCCATCCCACCAACTGTGGAGGATGACTACCCCTCCTTGTGACGGGCTCCCAAAGGCAGCAGGTGCATTTTAAAGGTGGCCTACATTTTTATTCAAACCACATCAAGCATACCTTCCAAAATCATTAAAATAAATATTCATATTTAGATTTAACTTCTTTGGATGAATACTGCCTATATTTGAGGTGTCCCCTAAGGCCTTTCAAAATGAAATGCGTCAAGATACCTGCCTGTAAATTTAGGGGGAAAGATGATAAGAGAAAAAACAATATTTATTTATATGAGTAAGTATTATTTAAAGAAATATAAGGTCAGTGCCCTCAATTACTGGGAATCTTTATTAGCAATCCAAAATCTTGCCTAAAGTGAGACTTCAGAGAAAGACACCAAAAGATTTTGAAAAGTATGTGAGACACAAAAACTCATGGATCTTCTTTCTGCTTTCAGGGTATTGAGTTGAAATTCTTCCCCGGTTTCCTAATTGCATGCTGGTTTTACATATGAGAACATTTTCTGACATGAAATCTCATGCAATTTCTTGGGATCTTCAGGCATTTCAGTTAATCCAGATTAAAGTAAACCATTCTGAATTTAGGAGGATTAAATGATGTATTTTTATTCCACCTGAAAATCTCTTTCCTAATAAAATGTATTTGACATATTTTCTTTTCGTGGGTCCTAAAACTTCGCAACATTCCAAAGAAAATAAGACGTGTCATTGGAGGGAGAGAGAGGAATCCCGACAGAATCTAAGAAGACTTACCTCTCAGCTATGTTTCATTCCGATTATTTTCATTACACTGAGACAGAACTTTCAGGACACGAAGAGATGAAGGCACAAGCAGTGAGAGCTTCCTTTTCAACTCCAAATGAAGTTTGGAGACCCACACCTCCCTCTGTTTGAATAGAAACCTTCCATTCATAATTCCCAAATGCAAATGGACTACAGGCAAGACCTTTGCAAACATTTCCTGTTCTTTTTTTCTCTTGAAGTGTTTATAATTCATATCTCAGAAAGACGCATAAATTTGGAAAGAATTTCTTAGATAAATTGTTTAATACTGATAGTTTACTGGTTTAATAATAATAAATATCTAGTTTAATAATAACAGTATATGTATATATGCATATATAAAGTGCCAGGGTAATATTATATTTCACAAAGGTACTCATAATTCTTTCTTTCTTTTTTTTTTTTTTTGAGATGGAGTCTCAACCTTTGTCCCTGGTTAGAGTGATGTGGTGTCATAGCTCACAGTAACCTCAGACTCTTGGGCTTACGCGATTCTCTTGCCTCCACTTGGGAAACGCAGCTATTTTTTGTTGTTGTTGCAGTTGTCATTGTTGTTTTAGCTGGCCCGGGCCGGGTTCGAACCCATCAGCCTCGGTGTATGTGGCTGGCACCCAGCCCACTGAGCTACGGGCGCTGCCCTAATAATTCTTTAACGAGAAAAATATGTAGTATTTTCGGTAGGAAAATATTAACATGCACTGTGGAAAACTACAGTGTCTTGGCGACAGTATCCTGACTGTATTCTGCAGAGGAGGAACTGAAGGAAGTGTTACTCTCCCCTGTCTGTATTTTAAACAATGCCTAGAAGAGACCGTGTGAGATTTAAATTCCAATTTACATTCAGAAATATCAAAGTGCTCTTGAAAAAACATATTTAAAATGGAACTCAATGTGGGTAACAAAGTAAGTTTTGTATTTGTTTCTAATCCCTACACAGCTCAATTTCCCTTTTATTTGTGGTTAAGGAAGAAGAATCAGGGGAAGCACAGGCTTCCATGTATTTTGAGTGGGCTTCTGCTCAAAAAGACTAGTGGGGAGTGTTGGGGGTCTCGGCTCCTGGTCCTCCAAATGCAGTTGACCTGGTTCAATTACCCAGCTGAGCTAGAAAATGCTACAGAGCTATGGAGGTAATTGGAAGTAATAATGAATGGAAACTGGAAATAAAACTGGAGTAGCACAGGCAGAGTAATAGAGAGCAAAAGTAACCTGCATAAGTTTCAAGGTACCAAGGAAAGATTTTATTTAGGAAGAACAAAGAGAAAGTTTAGAGCACTTCCTAAGAGAGCTCCAAGTGGGTCCCTCTCACAGAGAAGAGAAGGTGAGAAAGACAGAGATGAAAAGGCCTGCAGGAGGATAAAACCCTCTCCCTTTGAAATTGGTCCAAGTCTTTCATTGTCCTCTGTGCCTCCAGGCAGTAGTACCTTTTCTATTCATCATCGATGGTCTCTTTCTATTGGCCATTGGTTACCTAGGTTACTCCACACCCACTTTCTTATGGGCCCTCCAGACTTCCTGGTTCAGGAGGCCAGGGTTTCCTCCACCTCCCTTAAAGCCCCTTTCTTAGTGTCCCTTCTCAGAGAACATCTCGCAAAAAAACCCTCTCCCGCAGACAGAGTGTTGGTGTTCATATATATATAGTGGTGCTATATTTTGAAATTAAGAGGTTCTCTTAATTTTTTTGTATGACTTGACATGTCTCCCATCAAAATACCTGAACTGTGGGATATTTAGAGTAATTACTTTTCTTGGAGAGTAGCAAAAAGCAATTCGAAATTGTAAAGAGAAAACAATGGAGGCTGGGTCAGAGTTTGAATAGATTTGGAATACTGGAAACAAAGCTTCCCAAGCATCCTTGACTGTTACAACATTGGTGAGGAGTAGGTGCACAGGTTGGAAAAGCACAAAAAATCAAAATGAAATGGAAAACAGGAATAGGGTAGAGCCTGAGATTTCCTGAGAAAGTGGGTTCCGGCCGTGCCCCAGTCAGCTGAGTAACTGAGAGGCACTTGAAAGCCTGATCATTTAAAGGATGGAGATAAGACTCACCTGGACATCACTGGGTCTGTATCTGATTACCTGATAAAGGCAATAAGGAAAAGATCAAGTATTTTAATATCCCACTCTTCTTAATGCCATTATGAGACTCGGATCCACAAATATGAAACCTCAGTCTCAGCTGTCAGCCTAAGCTGCTATGGAAACAAGGAAAAAGGAGGGGAAGGGGGGAGAGAGTGAGCCACTTGCAGCTTCTGCTAAGCTCCTTGGCAACTGGTCTGCAATTGACATGGTCCCTCTTTGGTGTAGGTTAGAAGGGTAATGGAGAGGACAGGGGAAGCTGGCATAAATGCTCACACATGAAAGAGGACATTTACATTTTAAAGGAATTGGTAAAGCAACAAGCACACAACTAAAATACCTGGAAGTGCTAGGAAGTCTGTGCTATGCCTCCCTTGGTGGTGATGCGAAGGTGCAGATGTGCCTGACAACCAGGAACGCCTTGGTTTTGCTTATGCTAATTCTGGCCAAGAGTGTGGAGTTCACCACCCCGGAGAATCTGCTGAATGAGTGTGGTTGGTTGCGTTTCATAAAGCACAGCTGTGTGACATGACTTGTAGAAAAGGCTGAAAGTTTGGGGAAGTTAACTTTTCAGTCTGTGCATGGCAAACAGGGCTATTATATATTTGTTTTTTTTTTATTTTTTTTTAACAAAGTTTATTCCAGCTTCCTCAATCTCATAGTTAGAAAAGTGTTTTCTGCCTGCTAAAATCCCTTTGTTAGTTGAAGCCATAATCAGCCATGAGAAGCAGCCATAAAGCTAAAGCTTTAGAAGCACTGAGAGGTGAATACATTTGCAATGTTCTCACTAATTCTTCCCAAGGCCTTTTCTGTTCTATTTTTACATGTTTCTTTTTTTTAATATTTTCATTAAACTGTTTAAATAGCCTTCATGGCCTTTAAATCACTATATGAAGACATTTATATTCTACTTTTAGTAATTTTCACTTGTACCCTTGTAAGATGCACTGTAAGTGTGATGCCACCAATCACCCTCCCTCCACCCATCCTCCCCCCTCTCCTCCCCTCCCTTGCCCCTTTCCCCATTTCGGAAGAAAAAGTATCCAATGTACTCAGCCCTACTATGAAGCTAATCTATAGCTTTCATATGAAGGCTAAAACCCAGTTATAGTATATATTTGTTTTAAACAATCGAAAAAACTAAGTGTATTTTAATGG
>CAUYRH010150548.1:0-11279 GCA_963574655.1 Perodicticus potto | reverse complement strand
AAATGAAAACATATGTCCATACGAAAGTTTGCAAACCAACTTTCAAAAAAGCGTTATTCATAATAACCAAAAATAAAAAGTAGAGGCTTGGCGCCTGTGGCTCAATGGGCTAAGGCACCAGCTATGTACACCTGAGCTAGTAGGTTCGAATCCAGCCCGGGCCCGCCAAACAACAATGACGGCTGCAACCAAAAAATGGCCGGGCGGTGTGGCGGGTGCCTGTAGTCCCAGCTACTTGGGAGGCGGAGGCAGGAGAATCGCTTGAGCCCAGGAATTAGAGGTTGCTGTGAGCTGTGATGCCACAGCACTCTATCCAGGGTGACAGCTTGAGGCTCTGTCTCAAAAAAAAGTAAAGGGCAGTGCCTATGGCTCAAGGAGTAGGGCGCCAGCCCTAAATACCAGAGATGACAGGTTCAAACCCGGCCCTGACCAAAAACTAAAGAAAAGTAAAAAAATAAAAAAGAATAAAAAGTAGAAACAACCAGAATAGCCATCATCCAATGGATAGATAAAATGAAAGAATTAAGTATTGATATATATTGCAACATAGGTGAACCTTGAAAAGATTATTCTAAGTAGAAGCCAGACACATATTGTATGATTCCATTTTTATTTTGTCAAAACAGGCAGATCCATAGAGACAGAAACTAGATTAGTGGTGGCCTAAGAAGTGTGGATGTGGGGGTTATGATAATGGGCACAAGATTTCTTTTGGGGGATGATGAGAATGTTCTAAACTTTGATTATGGCCATTATTGTACAACTCTATATTAAGAACACCTTTTTTGTTTTGAGATAGGGTCTTGCTCGGTCACTCTGGCTAGAGTTTAGTGGTGTCATTATAGTTTATTGCTGTCTGAAACTGCTGGGCTTGAGCAATCGTTTTGTGTCAGCCTCTGGAGGAGTAGCTGAAACGGCTCATGTCACCATGCCTGGTTACCTTTTTTTTTTTTTTTCTTTTCGAGACAGAGTCTCACTGTGTCACCCTTAGTAGAGGGTACTGGCATCACAGCTCACAGCAACCTCAAACTCTTGAGCTTAAGCGATTCTCTTGCCTCAGCCTCCCAAGTAGCTGGGACTACAGGCACCCGCCACAATGCCCAGCTATTTTTTTGTTGCAGTTGTTTAGCTGGCCCGGGGCTGGGTTGGAACTTGGTGTATGTGGCTGGCGCCATAACCACTGTGCTATGGGCGCTGAGCCAGCTTTTTTTTTTTTTTTTTGAGACAAAGTCTCACTTTGTCGCCCTTGGTAGCTCACAGCAACCTCCAACTCTTGGGCTTAGGCAATTCTCTTGCTTCAGCCTCTGAGGTAGCTGGGAATACAGGCCCTGCCACAACACCCAGCTATTTTTTGTTGCAGTCGTCACTGCTGTTTTAGCTGGCTGGTGCCGGGTTCAAACCGGCCATCCTCAGTATATGGGGCCAGCGCCCTACCCACTGAGCCACAGGAGCTGCCCCAAGAATCAACTTTTTTTTTTTTTTTTTTGGTAGTTTTTGGCCAGGGCTGGGTTTGAACCTGCCACTCCTGGTATATGGGGCCAGCATCCTCCAACTTTTTTTTTTTTCTCCATAGAAACAAAGTTTTTTGTTTTTTGTTTTTTTTTTTTTTGGAGACAGAGTCACACTCTGTTGTCAGGCTAGCGTGCCATGGTGTCAGCCTAGCTCACAGCAACCTCAGAGTCCTAGGTTCAAACGATCATCCTGCCTTAGCCTCCTGAGTAGATGGGACTATAGGCACCGTGCCATGACTACCAGCTAATTTTTCTGTTTTTGGTAGAGACTGGGTCTCACTGTTGCTCAGGCTGGTCTTGAACTCCTGAGCTCAAGTGATCCTCTCACCGTGGCCTCCCATAAGTGCTAGGATTACAAGTGTGAGCCATGACACCCAGCCAAGACAGTCTTGTTATGTTGCTCAGGCTGGTCTCAAACTCCTGGGCTCAAGGGGTCCACCTGTTTCAGCCTCTCAAAGTGCTAGGGTTACAGGCATGAGCCACCAAGCCTGGCCTGAATCATACACTTTAAATGGGTAAACTTTCTGGTATGTAAATTACATCTCAGCAAAACTGTTAGTAACAAATACAAAGTGGTTATCCTTAGGCATCTGAAAAAAGAAAGCCACATTTGGGGAGGCGCCTGTGGCTCAGTACGTGGGGCACCCACCCCAGATACCAAGGGTGGAGGGCTCGAACTCTGCCCTGGCCAAATTGCAACAAAAAATAGCCAGGCGTTGTGGCAGGAAATGCGGTCCCAGCTACTTGGGAAGCTGAGGCAAGAGAATCACCTGAGCCCAGGAGTTGGAGGTTGCTGTGAGCTGTGACGTCACGGCACTCTACCAAGTGTGAAAAAGTGAGACTGTCTCTAAAATTAAAAAAAAAAAAAAGCCACATTTATCTTGGAGCCCTGCTCCACTGGCCTTTATTTAGCTATCGATGGTGTATTTCATTCACACTCTTTTAGACCCTTTGGTTTTTCATGTCTTTCTTGGCTATTGTTTAACAGTATTTTTAGATTCGATCATTTCATTTTTTTTTTCTTTTTTGCTTTACATTTCATCATATGGATAGTGCATGTAGTATATAACCAGCCCCTACTGATGGATATTGAGGTTTTGTTTTTATTCCTGCTACCGCAAACAGTGCTGCCTTCCAAGGAGATTGTACCAATTCATAGCTGTAGTGTGCATTTCCTTACATCCTTAGCTACAAAGAATATTGCCATTCTTTTCGATCACTGTCAATCTAATTAACTAAAAAATTATAATTTTTTTTTCCCCTCAGTTTAAGCAATTCTCTTGCCTCAGCCTCCCAAATAGCTGAGCCTACGGACACCTGCCACAACGCCTGGCTATTTTTTGGTTGTAGTTGTCATTGTTGTTTGGCAGGCCCAGGCTGGATTTGAACCCTCCAGCTCTGGTGTATGTGGCTGGAGCCTTAGCCTCTTGAGTTAAAGGCACTGAGCCATTACTTGTACATTTTTAATGATTGAGGTGGAGTCATCTTTTCATATGTTTTAGAGCCTTCGGTAATTTTTTTTTTTTTTGAGACAGGAGACAGAGTCTCAAGCCGTCGCCCTGGATAGAGTGACATTGTGTCATAGCTCACAGCTATGGGACTACAGGCGCCCGCCACAATACTCAGCTATTGGTAATTTATTTCTCCCATCCAAGTACTAACCAGGCACACCCCTGCTTAACTTCCGAGATCAGACGGGTGGTATGGCCATAGACTTGGTAATTTATTTCTATTCATTAGTCGTTTCCTTTGCCCGTTTTTTTTTTTTTGCAGTTTTTGGCCGGGGCCGGGTTTGAACCCACCACTTCCGGCATATAGGGCCGGCGCCCTACTGCTTTGAGCCACAGGCGCCGCCCTTCCTTTTACATTTTAATACTGAATTGTCTTACTGGGAGAATTTGCTCTTTGTCATATGTTACAAATATTTTTCCTAAATTTATACCTTGTCTTTGCTATTTTTTGCAGGGTGGATGGCCTACATTTTGTGTTGTCTCTCTTTTTGTAGTTTCTAAGTTCTAACTTTTAATTCTGCCAGTTTCTGGGCGTGTCACTTGAGTCTTTGAGCCAGTTTCCTGCTCTATGAGATGGGGTGATGATGCTTTGTACAAGGTTTGCTGTAGGTTCGATGAGTGAATCCGGATCTGAAAGCGTCGGGTAGGGACCTGGCCAACGCCAAGCAGCAGGGTGCTGAGTTCCGAGATGCACACGCCCTCTACCAGCACAAAGGGTTGGCCTGAGGCACAGCGGACTGGCCTTAGCTTCGCGCTCTTCCAACTCACGTAGTGGCTCCGCCCCGTCTGATTTCCGACTAATGGAAAAGCTTCGTGAGGCGTAGAGACCCGCCCCCAAGCCTCCTGACCAAGAGGCGGGCTCCATCTTGATTGGAGTCCCGCCCCTTGCCGATTCGAGCAATGAACGCTCTCCGTTTGTCGCAGGCCCCGCCCCCGCCGCGCGCAGGGCTGCGGGCCTCGGGGCTCGTTCCGGAGGGCGGACGCCGAGGAGGCCGGAGTGGTCGCATCTCGGGCGGAGTCCGTGCCGGGCCGCGGGACTGGGGCGGGCAGCGAGCAGGCGGGACGGCGGGGGGAGCAGGGCCGGTGTCTGGGCCGCGGCGGCCGGGCGGGCCGAGAGTCTGTCCTGAGGCGGCCGACTCGGGCGCCGCCGGCCCCCGAGGGGCGGCTCGGGCCCCTTCCGGCCCAGCGCTGGGCGGCGGGGCGGCGGGCGCAGGGCGAGCTGCGGCGCCGGGTCCGGCCCTGCCCTCCGGCCGGCGCTAGGCAGCCAGGGCCTCCGGGCCGCGCGCCTGGCCCTAGGGCTGCGGGTCCGGCCGCCATGTGGGGACCTTAGAGCGCCTGTGGTCTCTCTGAAGCGCTCTGACAGCTCTGAAGGGCTTTGTAGTCCCGGAAGCGCTTTGGCGTCTGCGAAGTAGCGCCTGCAAACTGAAGCTCCTGGGGATCTCGGAGAGCCTGCTGTGGGCTGGGAAGCCAAACCGAAGCCTTTAGTAAATTTCGGATCGATTTGACTTCTCTGAAGCGCTTTGGAATTGCAAACTGAGTGGAAGCGCTTTGTACCTCGGAAACCTTGAGAACTGTGATGGGCAGTGGAAAGCAGAGGGAAAGGTCAGTGAGGCCAGTCCCTAACTCTGACCTTCCGCTGGCTTGCCCTCCCCAGGGGGACCGGGGTGGTGGGAATCTGAGGTGGGGCAGCCAGGAAAGGAGTTGTTGGAATCCAGGCCGCCCTTACCTTGCAGGTGCCCATGGCGTCGGAGAGGCGCAAGGTCAAGTACCACTGGAGCAGCACGTCGGAAGGGCGTCCCAGCAAGCGCAGCTGCCTCCGGGAGCCCAGTGATGTGGCCCCCTCCAGCCGGCCAGCTCGTAGCTCTGTGTCGCGTTCAGGAGGGGCCAGCAGCCCCAAGTGCTTGAAAGCCCAGGAGGAGGATGATGTGGCTTGCAAGCCGCGGTTACCCTGGGGCTCATCCCGAGGGAGAAATTCCTCCTACTCTAACAATTCTTCCGGCCCAGGTGTGGGCGGGGCCGCCTCCAAAGGCTTCCTGATTCGGAGCACTCGCGGGTACCTTTCATCACGGGGATCCCCTCTACGCCCTGCCAACTCCTTTGTACAAGAAATGGCTTCTTTAGAGGAGGAAGCCTGCAGCCTTAAGGTAAGTGGCTGCCACGCCTTGCAGTCGATGAGGCCTCTTCCACGTGGCTTAAGAGGTTGGAGGTGGGAATTTTGGAGGAAGGAGACTGAAAAAGATCACATGTTTGAAGGTCTTTGGCATGTTCCCAAAAGTCTACTCTACCCAAACAAGTCTTCCAGGGGTGGCCTAAAGTTCATGGAAAGGTAGTTTTCAAACTTGGCTGCAGGTTGAGCTATTTGGAAAAATGCTTATGTCTGCTTCCCATCTCAGAGAAACTGATTTAATTAGACTTGGGCGTGGACTTGGCTTCTCGGTATTTAAATGATTCCGGGATAGTTGTAAATGTGCTGCCAGGTTGGAGAATTTCTGCAGCAAAAGGTGGAGTGCATGCTTAAGAGACACAGATGTATTTAATTTGATTGTCAGTTTAAGGAATTGTGCCTTTGTACTCTGAATCACAGAACCAAGGAACGTTGTTCTTGCTGTGGCTTTTTGCCAGCAAAGCCATGGTTTACAGCACACTGCTGGGTGGTGTGGGTTTCTTTCTTTCTTTTTCTTTTTTTTGAAGGTTAAATATTTAGTATCCCAATGGAAACATGCAAAAGGGTTTCATAAGTTCTTGGGGCAGACTGAGGAGTGCTTCACAGAGAAGATATATTTCATCTGCACATTTAGTCAGGCTTTGAGTAAATACAGTTATTTATTGAAGGGCCTAGTTAATGCCAGGCAGTGTTCTAGGTGTTTGGGATTCTCTAGTAACAAAACAAAGATCATAGACTTCTTAAAGTTTGCATTTTAGGTTTTGGAGCTCAAGTAAGGAGTTAGGCTGGCACGGCTAGCACTCTGGGAGGCCGGGGTGGATTGCCTAAGCAAGAATGAGACCTTGTCTCTACCAAATATAGAAAAACTAGCGACTGTAGACCTAGCTACTGGGGTGGGGGGGGGAGGGAGGGGAGCTGAGGTAGGGGATCATTTGAGTTCAAGAGTTTGAGGTTGCTGTTAGCTGTGATGTCATAGCACTCTACCCAGAGTGAGACGCTGTCTAAAAAAAAAAGCTCAGCACCTATAGCTCAAGCAGCTAAGGTGCTAGCCACATACACCGGAGCTGGCAGGTTCGAATCCAGCCCGGGCCTGCCAAACAACAATGACAACTACAACCAAAAAAAAGTAGCTGGGTGTTATGGTGGGCACTTGTAATCTCAGCTACTTGGGTAGCTGAGGCAGGAGAATCGTTTAAGCCCAAGAGTTGGAGGTTGCTGTGGGCTGTGATGCCACAGCACTCTACCTAGTGTGACCGCTGGAGACTCTTGTCCCAAAAAAAAAAAAAAAAAAAAAAGAGGAGTTGTTCTGCATGTGGAGGAGTGAAGGAAAAAGTCTTATTTGGGATGAGCGAGGCTGCCCTGAAAGTTATTTGACAACAGCAATAAAAACAAGCCCTAAGGAAAGTGGCTTTACTTTTTTTTTTTTTCCTGGTTGCAGCTGTCATTGTTGTTTGGCGGGCCCGGGCTGGATTCGAACCCACCAGCTCAGGTGTACGTGGCTGGTGCCTTAGCCAGTTGAGCCACAAGTGCTGAGCCTACTTTTTTTTTTTTTTGATTGCTCACAGCAACCTCCAACTCCTGGACTTAGGGGATTCTCTTGCCTCAGCCTCCCAAGTAGCTGAGACTATAGGCACCCGGCACAATGCCTGGCTTTTTTGTTGCAGTTTGGCTGAGGCCAGGTTTGAACCTGCCACCCTCGGTATATGGGGATGGTGCTCTACCCACTGAGCTACAGGCGCTGCCCGGAAAGTGGCTTTACTTTTAACCTTTTCCTCAGCTATTTCTTATGCAGTGCTGAGAAAAGAAAGTGTATTTGGCTGTTTATCCTGGGGAACCTGAAGTGCTTTAGGTCTTTTTCACTGTGGATGTTGGAATCAGAACTCACATGAATTTCTTTTTTTTTGCAGTTTTTGGCTGGGTCCAGATTTGAACCCGCCACCTCTGCTATATGGGGCTGGCACCCTACTCCTTTGCGCCGCCCTGAATTTCTTATTTTTATTTTTATTTTTTTTGAGACAGTCTCACATTGTCACCCTTGGTAGAGTGCCATGGCTTCAACAGCTCACAGCCACCTCAGACTCTTGGGCTCAAGTGATTCTCTTGCCTCAGCCTCATGAGTAGCTGGGACTACAGGTCCCCGCCACAACACCCAGTTATTTTTAGAGACGAGGTCTGGCTTTGGCTCAGGCTGGTCTCAAACCTATGAGCTCAGGCAATCCACCTGCTTCGCCTCCCAGTATGCTAGGATTACAGGCATGAGCCACTGGCTGGCCATACAGTCTAATTTTCTCATAAATCTTTCTTGACACAATTTCAGAGGACTTGGTTACAGTGTAAGATAATAGGGATTAAATTCAGCTTCCTGACAATTATAAAGAGAAGCCTAGTGTAGGAGAGGCAGGGAATTTATTTTACTTAGTCTTTCAGGTCGGCTCTCTCCCTCAGGCCATTCTGGGAACTCAAGAGTTGAGGGTGTGGTCTCTAATTTGGGTCTAATTCTAGTATGGACCTTGGCCTATCATTCTCAGGCCAAGGGGGCTTTGTTTTGCCAGTTTAATGGTTTCAATAAGCACTTGAGGGTTATTGTGTGTCAAAGCACACTGTTGGGTCTGGAATGATGAGGCACATTCTTGGGAGCAGGTAGTCGGGAGTGGTAGTCCGTGACTGTCCACCCTGTGGGATGCTGGGGAGCCAGGGAAGGGGCAGATTGCAGCCAGGTCTTAGTAGCCAAGGGACTTTGGTTTCTACACTAAGGGTAGTGGGCTTTATTCTAAGGGAATTTGGATTATATTCTAAGCCATTAGAATGTTTATATAGGGTTCTGTATAGGGGCAAGGCAGATTTGCATTGTAGAAAGATCATTCTTATTGAAGAAGATTTTGATATTTTCCTAATTGTCCATCTCTAGCAGTGCTGAAGTCTTTGCCCAGGGTGTGTGTGTCAGTTTGAAAACAAGGAACAGTAGTTGACTCATCTTAATGAATTTCAAAATACCTGTCTTTCCCCTCCATCTGTGCTTCTTCCCTACGCCCTTGCTTTGCTTTGTGGGAGCTTGTTTGTCTAACAAGTCCTAAGCCCTGTTTTTTTTTGTAGAGACAGAGTCTCACTTTATCGCCCTTGGTAGAGTGCCATGGCATCACACAGCTCACAGCAACCTCCAACTCCTGGGCTTAGGCCATTCTCTTGCTTCAGCCTCCTTAGTAGCTGGGACTACAGGCACCCTCCATAACACCATTTTTCTGTTTTGCAGTTTGGCCGAGGCCGGGTTTGAACCCGCCACCTTTGGTATATGGGGCCGGCACCCTACTCGATGAGCTGGGAAGGGTAATCCCGGCTTACAGGTGCCGCCCCTAAGTCCCTTTTTTTTTAAGACAGTCTCACTCTGTTGCCCAGGCTAGACTGCTGTATGGACAGCTTAGCTCACTGCAACCTCAAACTCCTGGGTTCAAGTGATCCTCCTGCTTCAGCCTCCTGAGTAGCTGGGACTACAGGTATCTGCCACAATGCCTGGCTAAATTTTTCTTTCTTTCTTTTTTTTTTTTGTTGTTGAGATGCAGGTCTCCTTGCTCAAGCTGGTCTGGAACTCCAGAGCTTCGTCCTGCCTCAGTCACCCAGAGTGCTAGGATTACACTCATGAGCCACTGCACCTGGCCATAAGTACTGAATCCTGTCAGCATCCATAGTTAAGGGGCACTCAGAAAAATGCCGTCTTCTCCCCTAGTTCCTTCCAGAGTACCCTTACCTCCCTTCTGTGCCTACTCCATAAACTTTGAAGGATATGTACTTGGCTTTGTGTCCCTCTCCCCTATCCTTTAACACAGAAGCTCTATGCTAGGTCACAAAATATTTAGAAAGTTGTTAGAGTGAGCATTTTAGAATCACTGCTGGCTGACCTCACATTGTTCCCTTCTTACCTCCAGGGTAGTTATTTGAGAGGTTTTCTCAAATTCCAACCTTACCCTAATGATCTTAGCTTATAACCTTCATAGAGGAGGTTAACTGTATTATGAGCACTTTCAAGTACTCTATATTTAGTCTTTATTATGACATATCTAAATTTCTATATTCAATTTAGGGAAGGAAGAATGGAAGGGAAAATTTGAGCATTTATGATGTGATAGGTCCTGATCACCTGTGATTTTTATTGTTCTTTTTTTTTTTTTTTGAGACAGAGTCTCAAGCTATCATCTTGGGTAGAGTGCTGCAGCAACCTCCGACTCTTGAACTCAAGCGATCCTCTTGCCTCAGTTTTTTCTATTTTTAGTAGAGACAGAGTCTCGATTTTTGCTCAGGATGGTCTTGAACCTGAGCTCAAGCTATCCACCCTCCTCAGCCCCCCAGAGTGCTAGGATTATAGGCATGAGGTGATTTTTAGTATTTGTCCTGTAGAGTGTCAATCCTGAGAGTCTCATGAAAGAGGTGGCATTGTTTCTGCATATCAGTTAACAAATAGATTGATAACAATTAAATAAGTACTGGAGCACTTATTATGTGTACGCACTGGGAAAATAAGACTTAGAAAGGTTAAATAATCTGCTACAGCCATGTGGCTGGTAAGCAGCAGGCTTGTGTCTGACTTCAAAGCCAGTATGCGTTGCACTGCTGCACCTGGAAGAGGGAGCATGTGCTCTGCGTGAGCCTGGCTTGGGATGGGAGGAGTAGAGAGGTGAAGGCGGCAAGGCAAGATGATGAGTGCTGTGCAGGGCGATACACCCGGATAGCTTGGCTCTCAAATGATAGCGCTTTCACAATATACCCTTCCCGTGTCTTCCCTCTTCCCTTGGCAGATGACCAGTGCTTGGGTAGAGAGTGCTAGGGGCTGGAAATTTTTTTTTTTTAGAGGCAGAGTCTCACTTTGTTGCCCTCAATAGAGTGCTGTGGCATCACAGCTCACAGCAGCCTCCAGCTCTTGGGCTTAGGCGATTTTCTTGCCTCAGCCTCCCTAGTAGCTGGGACTACAAGTGTCTGCCACAACGCCCGGTTATTTTTTTGTTGGAGTTAGGCCAGGGCCGGGTTCAAACCCGCCACCCCTCGTATATGGGGCTGGCGCCCTACTCTGTCTCACTGAGCCACAGGCGCCGCCCTATAAAGTTACTTTATGAAAGCCAAGGACACTAAGGCTGTACTTGGCAGACTGAAAAATTTCTTATTACAGGGCAGTGAACAGAGTGCTGTAACAGGAATGTTTGAAGTATTGGAGGGTCCGTGGAATGAGCAGCTCACCATTGGGAAGTTCTTTACTGAATAGTTGAATAGTTGGCATCTGAGTTCTGATGGACAAGGAAGAGCAAAGGACATCTCTGTGTGCCCAAAAGGTTTTAAGCTGAGGCATGGAGTTTTAGAGCTCCTCTGGCACACTGGAGAGGAAGGCTAGGGAAAGAGAAGGCAGGAGTTGGCTGGGAACTGTTGGGATTGTTCAGTGGTGGAGGGGCTGGAGCAGCTCACCTAGCACTGTTGCCAGGAACACGAAATCTCCTTTTTTTTTTTTTTTTGGCTGTGGCTGGCTTTGAATTTGCCACCTCCGGCATATGGGGCCGGCACCCGACTCCTTTGAGCCACAGGCCTTCTGCACTTTCTGCCCACATTCTGCCTACTCCTAAACCTTTAGTGCTTTTTGTCACCTGTTGAAACTCTTCCTCCTGGTCTTTGACTCCTGCAGCCTTTGATAGTGTTTCTCACTTCATGTTTTCGCTACTCTTCTCCTTTGGTTTCTTGGATATTAGGGAGGACTTGAGTCTGAATCTGTGTCTGCCACTCACAAGCTGTGTGGCAGTTTCCTTTTCTGTGAATGAGGAGTGATAGCTGTGGCAGCTTGGTAAATTGTAATTCCATATGAAAACAAGAAGTATATTATTGCATTTTTACCTTTTTTGTCTTCCCCAGCTATAGCTATGGACTTCATAAATAGTGTGGTGAACCACTGGTCCATGGACTGAATGTATTCTGCTAGGTCTTCACTATATTTAACATTTTAGAAAATTTGCATTAAGAATTTATGACCTTGGCTTGGCGCCTGTGGCTCAACGGGCTAAGGCGCCAGCCACGTACACCTGAGCTGGTGAGTTCGAATCCAGCCTGGGCCTGCCAAACAAC
>CAUYRH010150544.1:0-11896 GCA_963574655.1 Perodicticus potto | reverse complement strand
CCCACCAATCACCCTCCCTCCACCCATCCTCCCCCTCCTCTCCCCTCCCGTTCCCCCCGCCCCATTTCTTGGGTTATAAAGGGGTTTTATGCTTTATACGAAAGCTATAGATTAGCTTCATAGTAGGGCTGAGTACATTGGATAAGTTATTTTTTTAATGTTTGCCGTGTACCGGAGACTATATATATTGAGTGCTTTCAATTCACGATATTATTTGATCCTCACATTAACATTAAATAATCATCACATTAACGATTAATCCTAAATGCTAACTGCAATTATCTCCATTTTCCGTCTGAAGAAACTGAAAGGAAAATCATAAAAATTGACCATCGTTATTTTAAGAATCAAAAAGCCGTCTGAGCTTCTGTAATAAGAGCAGAAGCAGTGCAGAAAAAGAGCAAATAATATGAGTCCCCAGCACCGGCCCCCTCTTCCTTCTTCTTCTATCTCTACACATCGTCCTGTGTATAAGACAGCAGCTTCTGCACCTTCCCCAGTCTGAACTCTGAGTGGGGTGGGAGAGGAGGGAAGGGCGGAGCACTCTCTTTTACTTTAAAGCCCTAACTAGTCATTTCTTTACACTAGATTCAGTCACACTCTATCCTCCAGAACATAGAAACACGGACATCTAAGTTAGGCTGAAAACATACTCTTTATCTTATTGGCTGTGTCCTTAGACAAAACTATTACTGAAGAAGTGAAGAGCAGGTATCAAACTCTATTCTCTCTTTTAAAGCTGAGTACTGTGACCAGTCGGGTATGTATTACCTCTCTTCCTACATACGGAATCTCCTCAACCCTCCTTCAAAGAGCAATTCCAAGGACCATCATTGCTTTATTCAGTCCGAAGTCCAGGAGTGAAGTGTCATTCTTTCCATCACGTCTTAAGGTAAGTTGTCTAATTGACCCTTACCTGCCACCAACACTGTTTTATAATAACTGAAAAGACAGGATAGCTGCCATAAAATTGCCATTGAGAAATACAAAAAATAAAATTTGACAATAATCACTAGCTCACAGAAATAAACAAATCCCATCAAATGAAAATTGCTGATCTATGTGGCCGGTCTGCTTCAAAAGTGGAATAATAGTCTTAGTTGGCAAGATCTTTTGGCCTTGTGTCAGTCTTCTGTGGGGAAAGGGTGGGTTCTCTTGTGTTTTATCTACTGTCCTCCCTGACTTTGCTTTATATTCTAAGAGAGATTGTGGTTTGTCCCTTGTCCACATCCATTGGACTTAGGGACTGTAAGGCTTTCAATTTCTTTTCCTGTTGGTGCAGTGTTAGAACTCAGATTGTTTGGGAGCAGTTACAGGCAGTGGTTCCTTTGACAATACAATTATTTATAGTTTAAATAGTTGAGAGGCTTCTCATAAATACCTATCTGGATAATTTCCTATGTGCAAAAGTGTTCTTACTCATAGCATATTCCTAGGAGCTGCTTCAAAGCAATCTTGATTTTTTGGTAAAAACTGTAGGTATAAAAAAGCTCTCATCACCGTTTGAGAATGGGTAATGTTCTTTTGTGACTGTGAAACTTTAATCATTTCCAGTATCATTACTTTCATCTGTATCTTCTCTAACCCCAGTTTATAATTTGTCTTTACCCAATCTTCAACACTTTGATTTTCCTAAGATATTTTTCTTCAAATCATTACAGAAATTCCCAAAGAGCCCACTCTAGGCAAGGAACAGTGACAGTCAGTGCTAATCTAATGACCGTGACGGCTACTTCTGTAGAATTCACTGTCTGGTTGAGGAGAAAGATGGTGAACAAAAGATTATTCTGACTTTTATGTAATATTATTCTAATACATTCTGCAATGGAAAAGTGTAGTGTATACGTGTACTAATGACTTTTGGTACAGTATTATGCAAGTTTGATGTACTCAGAATCCTGTTAGAGAATCAATTCTTTACCCTTGATCTGTTGTGTAATCCCCTGCTCTTATTACTGATACCGTTCATCATTTTCATGTATCTATAAGTTTAGATGGAGAATGAAATATTCTTCTGTGTTTCCTCTAGAAAAATGAAAGTAAAATGCTAATTTTTTATTGTAACTCTTATGTAATAATCAATACTCTTTGATTATTAAGCCCATAACATACTTTCACATAAAATGTCACTTATATTCTATATAATTTCCATTAAGCTCTTACTAGGTTACCCAAAGACTACAATTATCAGAAAAGAGTTTGTTTCCCTTCTTATCTTTTGAACTCTCCATTAATTTTATGTCCTTAGCAGGTATCTCCTTTAGAATCGCTGTCCAAGACTACTGGGAACAATATGCACATCCATACTTCAGTTTGACAACCATGATCTGGTTTTGTTATGCATTCTACATTCACTGAGTGTTGTTACATCATAAGGGCATTTTCCCCTCATTGCCATATATGGTTTCTATGGTTACCTGCTCATTCCATTTTCTATTTTTGCCTTTAAGAGGCCGTGCAGCTGCACATGAGAACACAAACCAAGGACAATTTAACCCTAATGCTTTTTCTCCTAACTTTGTTTTTAATCCGACAGTATTTAATACACAATTCATTTTATACTATTTATTATGAAATATAATCCATGTGTACGTAGAATTCACAGAACACTTTTCCTTTTTCTGTATCTGTTTAATGAGACTATCCTTTCACGGCAGGGCCTATTTAGCCACTGACCACATTCCTCGTGTCTTGCATAAGACTTTTATTGGGAAAAAAATCCAACTCAAAGTGCAATGTACTTTAAAAGAAAAAGTACTTCTGCTTTTCTTCCTTCTGAGAGTAATTAGCCCTTATTTTTAGAATAAAATATTTTAAAAATATATTTTTCTATTGTATTCCTTCTAACTGCAACTTGATTTTTTCCCAAATAATTGGAAGCTAATATGTGATAGACAAAAATCTAATGTCTGGGGATTAAAATGAGTGAAAATACTATAGATCCTGCATTGGCAAAATGTATAACACAGATAAATAGCTGTTAAGAGTGAACCAAAGGAGTGTGCTAAGATTCCATTCAACAAGACATAATCAATGAGGATTGAGTCGCTGTAAAGAGCTTAAGAGAAGCAGTGGGATGGGAATACCTTTTATAATTATACAGAAGCTACTTTTGGCTGGATGTGGCAGACTAATAATAAGGTGTCTTTAATACATAAAATTGCATCTGGCCACATGCAGAGTTGATGGCATTTTGCAGAATAGATTGCTGCCAATACGCTTTGATTTTAGTTAAAGGAAGGGCCACGGGGAGGTTGCTTTGCCAAACCAGCTACTGGCTCTCCTTAATCTTATGTGTTTAGTTGCTTAGTTATTTTTCTTTGTCTTAAAGACATGAGACTGAGAAACAAACACACACACTTGATACTGAATCATTGTTGACTTAAAAATATTCATTGAGTACTAACTCGGGCCTAGGCATCCTTCTATGTACGTACAATTTTATGTGTAAAAGTCTGAGTTTGTCTTCAGCAGGTTTGCCAGCTAAGGAGTTTTACCCTGTTGTGAGGTAAATAACCTAGGAGTCAATAAGCAGAGACTATTTTCATTCATTTATATAACAGATGCTTCTCCAAGTAAGCTCTTTATAGTATAAGAAATTATCACAAACTTTTTCACTGAGATTATACAACATAAATTGTACACTTAAAATCATCACTTAAAATTATGGGTCCGAAATATTTCCAAAATTTACTTTTTCTTTTTTTTTTTTTTTTTTGAGACAGAGTCCCATTATGTCGCCCTCAATAGGGTGCTGTGGCATCACAGCTCACAGCAACTTCAAACTCTTGGGCTTAAGCGATTCTCTTGCCTCAGCCTCCCAATTGCCTGGGACTATAGGCGCCCGCCAAAATGCTTGGCTTTTTTTGTTGCAGTTGTTGTTTTAGCAGGCCTGGGCTGGGTTCAAATCTACCAACTTTCTGGCACCATAACCACTGTGGTATGGGTGCCAAGACCAAAATTTACATGTTTTAAAAAATATTTTCCTAAGAAATCTTATTGGGAACTTTATCATATTGAACCCTTCTGTTTTTCACAACTCATTTTATTTTTACTACTAGTCATAGGATTGAGAAAATGTGAGTTTATGATTGTTTATCATCTACCTGGTAATAATTATTCTTCTAAACACACTAGCCCCAAATCTTTACTTCTGAGACTATTTGTCATCTACCCTAACTCCACTTTGCTAAATAGCAATAACATTCCATTCTCAAAAATTTTATAGCCATCCATTACAAAGTTAAATATGTGGAAGATTTGCTTAGTTTCTTTATCTCTATTATTCAAGTAAAAAAATATTTTTCTTCAGAGGCAAAATAGATTTCCATTTGAAAATGCCTAACAAGAATAAATGTCTTAACACAATAACTTAGTAAATGAGATGAGGTATATAGTAACCAGTGTGATGTAAGCATTCCTAATTCTATATGAAATCAGCACATTGTACCCCATAAATGCATTAATGTATACATGATCTATGGTTTATGAATTAATAAAATAAATTAAAAAATAAAAATAAAATAAAAAATACTTGAATTGCAATAGCTTTGCTATAACATGGAGTGTCCTTACTTGAATTTTTGGAATATGCTGTCATTATTTTTTTTATTTAGTGTGATGTTTGTTTTCCTGTCATCCTCAAGAAGCTTTTAGGTGATACATAGAAAAACTTTTAAAAACAATTATAGATGAGTGAATCAGCAAATTGCCAAAATTGGCAGCTCCAAGATCCTATTCTCCTGCAAAAAATTAAAAGAGTATATATATCACAATTGATTTTCTTCAGAACTCCGGGAAACAAACGAAGGTGTACAACAGCCAAGCTTTAATACCCCACTATCAACAATGACTAGCTCATATAGACAGAAGATAGTAAGGAAAGAGCAGACTTGAAAAATATTGCATCAGACCTAAGAGACAGATACAGAATATCCCACCCAACAACAGAAGAATACATATTCTTCCCATGTACACATGGCGTATTCTCCAGGACACACCAGAGGGAGATGACAAGTAAAACTCAACAAAAATAAAACAGGGTGACATTGTGCAAAGTTCTACAATGGAATGAATCTGGAAATCAACAACAGAAGGAAAATTGGAAAATTTACAAATGTGTGTATATAAACAACAACACTCTTATATAACCCATGGGTCAAAGATAAAAACATAAGGAAAATGAAAAAATAATTAGAGATTTGTGAAAAAAACACAATCAAAAGTTATGTGATGTAGTAAAACCAGTGCTCAGATGGACATTTACAGCTGAAAACCTTACCTTAAAGAAAGAAGAAGCCGGGCACAGTGGCTCATGCCTGTCATTCAAGCCCTCTGGGAGGCTGAGGCGAGAGGATCACTTGAGCCTAGGAGTTTGGGACCAGCTGGAACAAGAGTGAGACCTTATATCTATTAAAAATAGAAAAGTTAGCTGAGCTTTCTGGTGGGCACCTGTATTCCCAGTTATTCAGGAGGCTGAGGCAGGAGAATTGTTTAAACTCAGGAGTTTGAGGTTGCTGTGAGCGAGGCTGATCCCACGGCACTCTAGCCTGGGCATAGAGTGAGTCCTTGAGAAACTAAGAAAAGAAAGGCATGCCAAAGATCACAGAAGAAAAAAAAAAATAAGAAGAAATGAAGATTAGAGTGCGTATAGATAAAATGGAGAATTGAAGGCATCCACAAAAAGACATTTTGGATATAATTAATGGTACTGAATTGTATACTTATCACTAGTTAAAATGGTATAGTTTGTGTTACATATCATATTACCATGATGGCATTTAAAATGCAACATTTAAAATGCCAGAACTAGTAGATATACAAATGTTAAATAGTTGACATTTAAAATGATTTTTTGGGAAGTTCATAGCATTTATCCTTCTAAAGTTGTTATACTTAAAACCACAAATAAAAGTAAATGTTTAGCTAAATACAGTTGATGTTATACATTTTAGTGAAATGGAACTGGTGGCTAACATTATGACTGTAGTCACCTATTTTCTTTCTAAACAGTACTAATTTAAAATAAACTTAAAAATAAGAGTACAGGTTGTATGAAGACATGGCAAAATGAATGGGTTTAAGCAACAAGAAGATACCTCATATCCAAGTTGAAATAACCTTGAAAGTCACAGGTGACAGGGATTATAATTTCTACTTTGCATATAAAAGGAGATAATAGGTTAGTAAGTGGAAATGTACATTATTGTGTACTGGACAATTGTTTTAATAACATTGTTTAATGTACTTTTTAAAAAAAACATAGGCCAAAGTATCAGACATTTGGCATTTAAAGATTAACTTATTTGCAGAAGAGAAACTATGTGCATGTCTGTTAGTTGTGGGTTGGATAAACCCCCGGGCTGTAAAGACCCAGCCTACTCCCACCTTTAGAGTTCTCTAACCCAGAGACTCCTACTGTGCTATCTCCTAGACCCCTTAAAGCCTCTCTCGGGATTCCACTCTCCACTAAGAATTTCCTTGCCCTTTTCTTCTGAATGGCATCCCCGCTTCTCAACGCCATGACCTCAGGACAGTATGGTTGAGAGGAAACCTCTTTACGTGCACACTGGTCAAAGTGTCACCCAGATGAAACGTGTCTGTGCTGCTGCCTCTGCATCTCTGCGTCATTATATCTGTTCCTTGATCAGCCCAGTTCTCTTGAATCCCCTTCGGTTCCTTCTGTTAGATAGAGCTAGCGTACAGACGTATTTCCTTTAAAAAAATAAACATGTAATTCAAAATCAAGAAAGGCTGGCTTGGATTTTTCAGATAGAAACATTTATGTGCAGAAGTCCTAATGCAAGAAAAATGTTGGCACTTTAGACGTCTTGAGAGGCGGCTGATGCATGTGGAATGTGACGTTTGAAGGAAGGAGTTTGTGCATTAGCACAAGACGGAGCTGGAGGGCCTGGCAAAGCCAGACGGTTCAAGGTCTCATACATCTTGATAAAGCAGTTGCATTTATTCCAGTAAGAAATAAAAAGCCACCAAAGCTTCTCCTAAGGAAATTGATGCTATAATAATCTTTTCTTCAAAATTATTTACTTATTAATTTACGTGAATGGACAGATCAAATAGTATGTATTTATCATGTACAATATGACGTTTTGAAGTTATATAAATTGTAAAATGGTTACATCTAGCTAATTAGCATATACATTTAGGTAGTTATCATTGTTGTGATAAGGATATTACACAATAACTCTTGGCATTTTTCAGGAATACAATATATCATCATTAACTATAGTAACTATACTATAAAACCGATTTCTTAAATGTATTCCTCCTGCCTGTAATTTTGTATCCTTTAACCAGCATGTCTCCAAATGTCTCTTCCCTGGCCAACTGGCCCGGCCTCTGGCAACCACCATTCTACCCTCTATTTCTGAGATCAAATGTTTTAGATTTCACGTATGAATGAAGTGATGTAGCATTCATCTTTTCTGTGCCTGGTTCACTTCATAATAGCATACTGATGTTATAATAATATTTAATGATAAATTTTAAGAAAGCATTTTTATTTACAGTACAAACCGGACTTTTAAAAGAGATGCTTATAAAAATGATGAGCTTTAGCTTGATGTTTCTTTAAGCTTTTCTGTGCTTCTGGATGATATGAAATTAGGGGACCAAGTTAATGATGAAATTAAGAAGATGTGTTAAAAGGCTGCAGCATTATACCAAAAGGGAGGTGAGTGGCTTGGACTGGGTGGCCCCCGTGAGCATGGTGACACATTGTGGAGGTGGAGACCAAAGGCTTGCTGGAAGTTTTATGAGTAATGGATTTGATAAAGAGGGTTTCTGACCTATGCAGGTGGTTCAGAAGTGGGGAAGAATGTGCAGAAACTTGCGTTAGTTTCATTTGAACACATTGGTATTGTGGTGCCTTTGAAACATTCAAGCAGTGATACCAGGAAGTCAGCTAATTAAGATCTTCAGTTTCTCTTGCAAATTTGCTATTTTATAAGGATGATGTTTAAACATTACACAAAACATGTTACACTAACTTGCAGCCACTTAAAAAAAGAAAACACAAAAGCCACAGTGGGTACCTATTTATACATTATACATTTTTTAATAAGTTACTTTCCTAAGATGTTGCAGCAAAATGCACTCTGAGCAGCCACTTCCATTTTACTTTACTCTCTCATGTAACATCCTGAACCAAAACCTGTGAGCATAATTCCAAAGGTAGATAAGAAAAAAAAAAAAAAGAAGAAGAAGAAGAAAGAAAACTGTAAGAAAGCACAAGTTCTACGAACAGGTTTAAAAATATATATTAATTAGTCTGAACAGAGACTTCAGATAACACAAGCACCAGAGAGATGAGCACTGTAAGATGTACTCATTTAAGATGTAGAAATGAGTAAATAATTCCACCCAGCTTTGGTAATTTTGAAGAAAAGTGATGTAGTGTGTCTACAGCTACCAAGAAAGAACTCCTGATTTTATGGGGAAAAAATCAAATGTCATTTCTCATCTTTTCTGTCATTTTTCAGGTGTAAATAAATAGGTATTATATATTTCTCTCATCCCAAATGTGATACATGTTTCTTGTTGAATATTCAGAAAATATATGAAAGCATAGAGGAGAACATAATGGAACCACTGGAGGCAACCACTGTTAACACTGAGATTCTTCAAACTGTCACATTTTGTTAACACATAATAAACACATACCTCCTACATTTAAAAAAAAGGGCTGGAGATAAGCAGAGAGTTCACATAAATAAGAGATTCCTCAGAGTCGATAGAATGGGGCTTGAAGGTCACTCCTGAAGAAATGCAAAATTGCAGTTTTAAGTGGAGACGTAAGTGGATAAGGTATAAAAGTAGATATGATTGGACTGTGGGAGTATTTGATTCTAAGATAAAGAGTTGGAGGGTAGTAAGAGTTACTGAATATTTGATGTATGAACTACCTTATCAAATCAGTCTGTAATGCTGCTAAGCTAGTAAACTAGTGATGGTAACCATCTAGGGATGGGTTGAAAAGGAAACTGAAGTAAGGGATACGAAATGCAGTTTAATCCCTATTAAATTGTTCCTGGTTTTTTAAATCTCCCACTCAGCACACACGAGAGTAAAATAAAATGCAAATGGCTGTGGAGCATGAATTTTGCTGCAAAATTTTTGCAAAGTTATTTATTTAAACGTGTATCATGTATAAAATAAATTCATTCTGTTTGTATCAGAAATATCAATTCAAGGAATTTATATTAAGGGGAAGAGGATCACAGAACACTCAGACAGAAAAATTCTTACATACGATCATTGCAATACTTATTAAAAAATAAAAACAGGGCTCAGCGCCTGTGGCTCAACGGGCTAAGGCACCAGCCATGTACACCTGAGCTGGCGTGTTTGAATCCAGCCTGGGCCCCTCAAACAACAATGACGGCTGCAACCAAAAAATGGCCAGACGTTGTGGCGGGCGCCTGTAGTCCCAGCTACTTGGGAGGCGGAAGCAGGAGACTCGCTTGAGCCCAGGAATTGAAGGTTGCCGTGAGCTGTGCCGTCACGGCGCTCTATCCAGGGTGACAGCTTGAGGCTCTGTCTCAAAAAAAAATAAAAATAAAAATAAAAACAGAATGAGTTGTTAAATTCCAGTATGTTTATGTAAAATAATACTATAAAATTATTAAAACAATCTTTATTCAGTTTTTTAATAATGAGGAAAATATCTTAATTAAATTCTAAATAAAATAACGTAATTTACAGCAAAAACTAAAGTATATGAAACAAGCATAGAAAACAACATAGGGAGATTAACTATGTTAAACATGCATGGGAAATTGGGTAATGAGATTAGTGATGCTTTCTTCTTTCCCTTTTCGAAATTTTCTATTGTTAAAATAATAACCATTGAGGAGAAAAATAAAGATGCTACTGAAAAGGAAAAGCAATTGTCAACATTATGCATAAGTAATAAAGGGATGAATCATTTTGTTGATTTACATAGAAATATAGTATCAAATTTGCCTAGGAATAATGATTACAATTAAGAATATCTACTGAGTACTTCCCAAAGCTGGTATATTAGGCACTTTAAAATATACTATCCTATTTCATCATCACAATGAGCTTATACTAAAGTCAATATTATGCCCATTTTACAGAAAAGAGTATTTTAGATACTTGCAACATGTTCTTCTTAGTAAGTTGTTACGTCCAGATTCAGAAGGGTCTCTGCTTACATCAGAACCACCACTGTACAGATGATGACTCAGGAAGCTATGAAAAGGGGAACGGTTGAAATTGTTAGGGTAGAAACAACCACTGAGAGACTGAGAGAGATGAGCATATGAAGACAACCTATGGAAAGATCGCAAAGCAAGCGTGAGAGGGCGAGGGAATACCTGGCCAGTGACAGCCTGCTTGGAAAGTGATGTGCCGGCCACAGTGTGGGTGTCATGCTGAGTCAGTCTTCACATGTCCACATTCTCCCCTGAGCTCCGTCCTTCTTGTGGGTTTCTCTTTATGACATGTGTCTTTGCTTTGGGGACCTAGGCCTTCGAAAACTATTTCAACACACACTCTGAAGGTTTCCCAGAAGATTGCACACCTCTCTCAAATTTTCTAGGTGTTCTTATGAGGCCCTAATAGGAATTTAATAGTCAAGACAACTTAAGCTTAGACATATATCAATTTTAATGTCTGTGAACAGTTAGCCTGGGGCTTAACCAATTCACAATGTTGACATGGAAAATCGGGTTGCATGAATAATTGAATCTCGGTAGGCAGGTATGCAACTTCCATGAAGAAGCTGGAGCATAAAAAGATATGTGAATTTTCCGGTAATACATGTATTTGCTGCTGAATTGGAAAGCAGAGACACTAATAATTAACAAAATGCATTGATTTACAAAGCTTGCAATTCATCTAGGTTATTCTCTGCTGCATAAACTATGGCAAAGAAAGGGGAGTCAGTTTTGCCACTCTCAGATTCCACACCATAGTGTTTCAGGCCATGATTTCTGAGGTAGTAGTCTTTTGAACAATGTTTCCTAACTTCTCCTGTACAATGAGGAAGTTCCTCTTCCTCATGGATACATTGTACAGCAGCAGTTAGGAAACATTGTTTGAAAGGCACTCTTCTGCAGATATTACTATTAGGATATTACCGGTACATTGCAGGTTCTGTGGTCACGGCCCTGCCCCAGTTCTGACTTTACTATTGTGACCTGACGCTAAAAATGTTTGTCTTGAAGGCCTGGGAGAGCAATGTTTTTCTCCGGTATAACTTGATTTTGTTTGCTTTTTTAAATGTGTCTGAATTGTTCCACATAACCTGAAAATTTCTCTTGCTTTTACATTTTGTAGAAGGCATTTGTTTCTCTGCTCAAGGAACTGCCTTTCTTTTTTATTTCTTCTAAAATGTGGTGGACACTTAGAACCTTGGGGACATAACTTTTCAGTGTCTAATTGAGTTCAAGTACCTTTTCATCAGGTTTAAAGTCTATATTATGAAAACAGGCTCACATAAGGAGAAACAATCAATGTAAGAGGATTTTGTTTTCTTGTTTTTATCTTTGGATAACTGGCTTAGGAAATAAAAAATTTTGTCTTTTCATCAAGATAATTGCCTGTGCTTCATGCTGTTTATATTGGGATTTTTATTATTTAGGAAAACGGAGCTTAGAGTTATAATTTTTGACCAGGTGCTGTGGCTCACACCTTTTTTTTTTATTATTTTCAAATACATGTATTTTATTATTCTTCATTACGTTATTTCCCCCCCCACCCCGCCATGGTAAGACAGAATTGATTTACAGAAAAGAATACAGAAAACACCAAAGCTCCTGGTAGAGGGAGAGATTTCAAGTGGGGAGAGAGAAGCTCTCTCCCTTCCTCTCCCGGCCTTTCCCCGTCTCCTCCTCTAGGCCTCTAGCCT
>CAUYRH010150542.1:0-14486 GCA_963574655.1 Perodicticus potto | reverse complement strand
TTGACTCCTTTACCTTTAACAGCTGTAGAAGAAGACAAGATTACAGGAAAGGGGACTTCCCAAGTTGGGATTAGGGAAGGTGAATTAGAGGGAAGAGTTTTGATCATGACTAGATCTCTAGGAGGGAAAAGTTCGTGTTTTAGTTAGTATGTCCCCTCCCCAAAAGGGGAGCAGGACTTTCGGCATGATTAGGGAGACAGGAGAGAACAGCAAGTCATTCCAATTGCAGCTTAAAGGCTGGGAGAAAAATTTGGTAACCGGCTTTCCAGACACCCCCTGTATAGTTATGGATTTGGGGGACAAAAGACCAGGGTTAGAGAGAGGTACAGAAAAGGTTGCTCCAGTGTCCAAAAGAAATTTTATCTCCTGGAGCTCCACTATAAGGCAAACCTGGGGCTCTTGAGGGGTGATGACACAAGCTAGAGCCTTGAGAATTTTCCCCAGGCAACCTCAGTCCAGTCCGGGCTCTGATGGGGTCACTGTCCCAGGAGGCCTTCGCCTCTGGGGACAGGCCACCCTCCAGTGGTCGCCCTTGCATTCTGGACAGGGGCCAGGTGGCTTGCCCAGTCAGTGGTGCTGCTGGGGACAGTGTTTTCTGAAGTGGCCATTCTAACCACATTGGAAGCACTTATTTTTAGCTCCTCTGGTTTCCCTCTGCCCCTGAAAGTTGCTCATTTGTTGGAGTGCCATTACTAGAGCTGTCATTCTTTTCTGTTCCTTTCTCTGCAGGTCTTGGTTATAGAAGACCATAGTGGCTGTTTTAAGAAGATTCTCCAGGTTATGGTCTGGGCCTAGAGACAATTTCTGGGGTTTCTTTGAATGTCTGGCGCCGCTTGAGTGATAAATTTGTCTTTTAAAATAATCTGACGCTCTATGGAGTCAGGTGTCAATTGGGTGTATTTTCTCATTGCCTCCCTAAGCCTCTTTTTTTTTATATATATATTAAATCATAGCTGCGTACATTAGTGCAATCAAGGGGCACAATGTGCTGGTTTCATATACAATCTGAAATGTTTTCATCAAATGAGGCTGCTAGTTTCTTTTAAAGTTCTCCATTTTGAACAAACTTGTATAAAAGTATTTGAATTCTTCTCCTGGAAATGTGAAACAGGTGAAAGTGGTCCTTTGTAGTCAATATCAAATATTAGGGGGTCACTTCCCTTATGTTGTCTTTCCTACAGCCCTCTCAACTGCTGCCATCCCAGAAGATGTTGACCACCCAACCATATCATCAGGTACATGAATGAGCTGAGTTATAACAACAAAAACTGACTGAATATAATGAAGTGCACCTGTAGTCCCAGCTACTCAGGAGGCTGAGACAAGAGGATTGCTGGAGTCCAGGAGTTCTGGTGTGCAGTGCGCTCTGCTAATCATGTGTCCGCACTGAGTTTGGCATCAATATGGTGACCTGCCAGGAGGCGGGTGGGGTGGGCGGGCACTAGGTTGCCTAAAGAGGGGTGAACCGGCCTAGGTCAGAAATGGAATAGGCCAAAACTCCTATGCTGATCAGTAGTGGGGTCATGCCTGTGAATAGCCATTGCACTGCAGCCTGGGCAACATAATGAGACCCTGTCTCTAAAAACAAGAAAGAAATGTAATACATTATATGTGTATATGACACTTCCAGCATTTTAAGCCAATAGAAAAAAAATAAACTGTTGTTTGAGGGCAGGGAAAATTTACTACCAAGGGATCTAGGGACAATGTGTGATGTCTAAGGTCACCTGCAGAAGCAGATGTTAAGTTCCACAAGACAAGGTTTTGTCTGTCGTGTTTTGCACTGTGTCCCCAGCACCCATCACAGTGCTGGATGAATAAACAAATGTGCAGATGGTGCATGTGGGCAGGCCATGCGACCCCTCCTGGGCAGCTTTGCTCTTGGCCAAGAACAATCCAGCTAGATAGTGCATAGTAAGGGCAAATCTCAACACTCCAAAGACACAGGTATCTCTCTGACAAACACCAGTAGCCACTCTTTGTACAAATATCCCTCCTCAAAGAGAAGTTTCAGTATTTCACACATGAGCAAACTAACAAAGCCAGATTCTTCTAACAAATATTTTTATTTTTCAGTCTCAGCAGACAAAGAAAAGTCACCGACTATCTTAATGGGTAAGAGCAATGATTCCATCACTAGTCCCATAGATACTTCACCATCCAGAGGGGACACACAGGTAGATGGGCAGATGGACTTGTTGTTTCACTTCATCAGTGTCCTTATGAATACAATGATTTTTACTTTTGCTTGAGACTGTCAAGCATCCTTACGCAGAACTTGGCTTTGATATAGGGTTAAAAGGAGGAAAGGCACAAGGGGACAACGGGATCCCAATTAGGAGCTTTCTGTCATCAGCCTGAACTTGACACCAACCTCATCAGATATGTGGCAGTTCATTTTTGAGCCTGTAGCCTGTCCAAATATTTTGGTGAATGTGTGGCTCAGCTGGTAGCTCTTCGCCAGCTGCTAACAGGGTCCTTTTCTTGTGTGCCCTGTGTCTGTCCCAGGAAGGGAAGCAGCAGTTCTAATCCTAGTGTCCATGTTGTTTCAGTTCTACCTGGAGCCAACTCAGCACGGGGCAGTCGCAGAGCCCATGTGCCAGGGCCTAGCCTCTCAGGTAAGCAGCCTTCCTTGCAGAACACACCACAGCTCTCTTGCACCTTGGGGGTCCTCACAGCAGGGAAGGAGTCTGGGGGGTGCTGCACAGGTAGAGGCTGCTGAGGTCATGGGCAAGGCAGGTGATTGGCTGGGCCTGCCACTCTCGGAAGCATTTAAAGTTCAGAAAATCTAGAGAATAGGAAAACAAATAACCATCCAATCCTATCAAGAAATTGGGCGGCACTTGTGGCTCGAAGGAGTAGGGCGCCGGCCCCATATGCTGGAGGTGGCGGGTTCAAACCCAGATCCAGCCAAAAACTGTAAAAAAAAAAAAAAAAAAGAAAGAAAGAAACTAATTTATAGCTCTCATATGAAATCTATAACCCAATTACAGCACAAGAATATGGGGAAAGGGGCAAAGGATGGGAGGGAAGGGGGGAGGATGGGTGGAGGGAGGTAATTAGGTGGTAGGTGGGGCCACATCTACGGTGCATCTTAGAAGGGTACAGGTGAAACTTACTAAATGTAGAATATAAATGTCTTAACACAATAACTAAGAAAATGCCATGAAGGCTATGTTAACCAGTTCGATAAAAATATTTCAAATTGTATATAAAACCAGCACATTGTACCCCATGATTGCATTAATGTACACAGCTATGATTTAGTAAAAATAATAATAATAATAAAAGAATTAAAGGAAATGAACTAAAAAAAAAAAAGAGTTAAATGTGAAGCTCCCGACATTTCTCAATCTAAGTCTCTTCCTTCTCCTCCTACCAAGTAAAAGCTCTTTTGAATTTTATGAATATCCTGATAGTTCATCTGTTATATGAATTAGACGATTTATATGTTATTTTGTGTTTTTCTTCTTTCACACAAATTGTATTGTCTCTGAAGATCATTGGATACACATCGTTTTTTTCTTTTTTTGAGACAGAGTTTCACTTTGTCACCCTCAACAGAGCACATGATGTCATAGCTCACAGCAACCTCAAACTCCTGGCTTAAGCGGTTCTCTTGCCTCAGCCTTCCAAGTAGCTGGGATTCCAGGTGCCCACCACAGCACCTGGCTATTTTTTTAGAGACAAGGTGTCACTCTTGCTCAGGCTGCTCTCAAAGCCCTGAGCTCAAGCAATCCACCGGCTCAGCCTCCTAGAGTGCTAGGATTACAGATGTGAGCCACCGAGCCCAGCCCACCTGTTTTCTTTACTCACTATGGTATTGTTGAGGCAAATCTACTTGGATATATGTGTTTATATATGTGTGTATTTCACTGCTATTACAGCCTTCCATTTCTGGAACATAATCATATAACTTAATCCATTTCCCCATGGATGGAAGAATATTTTCCTAAATGTCCTCCCCTGCCGTGCTGATGTCAAGTCCTACAGCACCGGTGCATGAGAAATACCAGTCCCACAATCTAATCTGCTGTGTTCGGTGCCTCACAGAGAACACACCACGTGGTGTAATTAAGTGATTTTTTTTTCCTGGAATGGACTTACATTTTACATGTTTGGGGTAATCGAAAGACTCACCCACTTAATCTGTAAGCCAGGCACATAGGGTGACCTCAATGGGTGTGTTCCCACCTCATTATCCCGTCCACAGAACACTGGCCCACTCTGAGGCTGGTGAACGGCACAGGGAGGTGCTCTGGACGGGTGGAGATGTCCTACCATGGCAGCTGGGGGTCTGTGTGCGACGACGGCTGGGGCCTGAGCGAGGCGCAGGTCGTGTGCAGGCAGCTCGGGTGCGGCCCCGCGGTGTCTGCCCCGCTCGGCGCCCACTTCGGCCCAGGCTTCGGGAAGATCGTCCTGGACAACGTGCGTTGTAGCGGCGAGGAGGCCTCCCTGGCCCTGTGCGCCCACGACAGCTGGTTCACTCACGACTGCAGCCACGAGAAGGATGCTGGGGCCATCTGCTCGGGTGAGGGGTCCTTCCGCGCTCCCCGGGCTCCCGCGAGGACGGGCTCCGGCCCCTGCGCCTGCCAGGGCTGACGTCCCTCTCTCCCGCTGACAGGTGCTCTCCCTGCCGGCCCCGCCCCTCCAGGTAAGACGGATTGGGGCTATTTCTAGGCCACGTTCTACCTACTCGGGTTCTGTCTAGCAGTCTAGCTAATATCTACTCTGTGCTGTGAACATGGGCTATAAAATCCAGCCTCAAGCAGTTTAGGGAGGTTGGTTGGAATGGCCCATAATCAACTGCAGATAAGAACGTCTTCCCAGTTGATCTCTCAACCCACCGTGAGAAGCAGAACACAGGAGCGGGTGCTGGGTTAGCGCCCAGGCTCTCCTTCCCTGGGAAATCGCCAGTCCTGGGAATAGCCTGGGATCCATCCCAGGCACCATTGGGAATGAGGGTTGGCAGAGAACTCAACACCAGCTAAGAGGATGTTAGGAATTAGCTCACAGCACCCAGTCACCGAGGGCAGGGACCCACCCGAATCAGAACTAGCCTCCCAGGCAGCCGTGGAAGGACTGCCGCCAGTCACCCTTCACTCCAGGGTGTAATCGACTGTGACCATGCTCATCAGTCTTGACAAAGTACTTAACAGTAAGTTAACAGCTCACTCTCCAGAGTGATTCCATCAGAAATTTATCCCCCTGGAGTCTGAAAAGCCTGATGTTTTCCTAACAAAGAAATGACATCAACTGAAAATTTTTTACTTAGGTGATTTCCGAGTACCTCTGGCACTAGGTAATACGTACCATAGGGCCATTTCAATTACATTTTATCCTAAAGCAGTTTTCAAATTTTGTGCCTCAGAATCCTCAGAATGGCTTACTGAGTTTCCGGTTTAGTAGGTGTAGGATGGGGAGTGATAATTTGCATTTCTAACTAGTCTAGGGTGCTACACTGATTGTCTGGGGACCTCAGTTTGAGAACTAGTGTATTAAAAAATAACAAACAAACAATATTTATTATCCTAATAAATAGAAACAGGATTATCATTATCTTCATCATTATCCTCATCCCTGTCATCTTCACCATTATCGTCATTATTCCCACCCTCATCATTGCCATCATCATCATCAATACCATTGGTATCAGCACCAGCTTTACCACCACTGTCACCATTATTATCAAAAACTAGTCCATCTGGCAAGTCAAACTTTGCATTCGTGAGCCACTTCCCTGGTTGTGTTCAGTTTGTGTTTTTATGGTTTTATGTATACAGTAGAATCTCCCTACATTGACCACCTCCTCAAGTTGACCTAATTTTCGTAGTCCAGACATGTACCACATGTGCCTGTGTGTAGGCCTGGATTCTTATGTTGACCACCTCTGTATGTTAACCAGTTTGTTACAGTCCCTTGGGTGGTCAACTTACACAGGTTCTACTGAGGGGGTGTGTGTCTATATATACATGTATATGCATGTGTATATGTATCGTGTATACAGAATTTAACATTCAAACAGAAATATTTAAGTAAATTAATAAGATATCTGCAAACATCTGGACATCTAGTATTCTGCAAAGAGACAGGTCTGTGTGGCTGAATCAATTTTCCATTTACAGCTAGGAACCCAAGGTTGCATTCATGATCCTCTTCATCTGATAGCCACTGTCCTGACCTAAGCCTCCTAAGCCCCTAGAGGCAGACTTCTCCTACCTGGCTTTCCTGCCTATGGGCTTCCAACGTTCTAACTCATTATGTATGTACAGTCAGAGGTTTTATTTTTTTTTAATTCAGGCTTACTGAAGTATAATTTATCTACTATAAAAACTACCATGTAATTCAAAAAATGTTACTGAGTGGTTACATTTATGTAACTATCACCACCATCAAGATACAGAACATTTCCATCACTGTGTAATGTTCTTATGCCCCTTTGTAGTTAAATCTTTCTCCTCACTCCTAGATCCTGGAAAATACTGATAAGATTTATGTCTCTACAAGTTTGCCTTTTGCAAAGTATTATACACTATAATTAGACAATATGTAGCATTTTGTGTTGTGATTCTTTCCTTAACATAATGCTTCTGAGACTCATCCATGTAGTTCACTGTATCAGACATTCATTCTTTCTTATCTCTCAGTAGGCCATGGCAAAAATATACTAAAATTTGTCTATCCATTCACCACTTACTGGACATTTTGTTTCTGATTTTTACCACTACTAATAAAGCTATTATAACACCAGCATCTATGTACGGATTGCAAACCATTTTTCAAAGTAACCGTGCCATTTTGCCTTCCCACAAGCAATGTATAGAGTGACAATTGCTCTCCGTCCTTGTCAACACTTTAGATTGTCTATTTTTTAAGTTGGGCCAGTATAGTATCTCTACTATAATGAGGTAATATTATCTTTTTGTGGTATTAATTTGCATTTCTCTAATGACTAATATTGCTGTGCATTTTTTGTGTGCTCATGTGCATTACTTTTATGAAGTACTTTTATGAAGTGTCAGTTCAAATGTTTTATTTTTTTTAAACTGAGTTGTTTGTCTTATTAGACATTAAGACAAAAGTTAAGACATTAAGACTAAGTTGTTTGTCTTATTTGCATTATTAGATAGTTATTTATACATTATAGACAAGTACTTTATCAGATATGAATTTTTCAAATATTTTCTCCCAGTTTATGGCCTATCTCTTTGTGATCTTAATAGTATTTTTTGTAGAGTAAAATGTTTTACTTTTAATGTAGCCAAATTTACCAAGGTTTTTCCTTTAATAGATCGTGCATTTATGTTTCATTTAAGAAACCTTTGCTTAACCAAAGGTCTCCCAGATTTTCTCTTACTTTCTTCCAGAAGTTTTGTAGTTTTAGGGTTTTGTTCATCTCTATGGCCTATTTTACTCAATTTTTGGAAATTGTTTAAGGCATGGGTCAAGGGCATTTTTTTCTATAGGTGTCTTATCAGACCAACACTTTTGTTGAAAAGACTCTGATCTCCGTTGAAATACTTTACACTTTGGTCAAAAATTAAATAACCAATTACTCAGGTTTGGTGGCACACACCTGTAGTACCAGATACTGGTGAGACTGAGGCAGGAGGATTGTTTAAGCTCAGGACTTTGAGGTTGTAATGAACTATGTTGACCCCACTACACTCTAGCCTGGAAGACAGAGCAAGAGCCTGTCTCAAAAAAATAATAAAATAAAATAATAAAGTCTGTATATCCATGGGTCTATTTCTGAACTCTCTGTACTATTCCACTGATTTGTATGACTATCCTCATGCCCATATCACATTACCTTGACTACTTTAGCTTTAAAGTAGTATTGAAATCAGGTAATGTGAGTTGCCTAGCTTAGTGCTATTTTCTTCTTTTTCAAAATTGTTTAGCTAACCTAGGTTATTTGCCTTTTATATAAATGTATTTTTCCAGTTTTATTGAAGTACGATTGACAAATAAAAAATCATACATGTTTAAGGTGTAAAACATGTGTAACTCTTCCCACAACAAAATCAAGTTATCAATTTCTACAAAAAAGTCTGATGGGATTTTTAATTAGGCTTGTGTTGAGCCTATATATAAATATAACAAATATGGACATTTATACAACATTAAGTTTTTGATATGTCAATATAGCATATATCTTCATTTATTTTAATTCTTTATCTCATCAATATTCTGAAGTTTTCTGCATACAAGTTTTGCATACATTTATTAGACATATCCATGACAATTTCATAGGTTTGGATGCTTTATAAAAGGCACTTAAAACTTTATAACTTTAATATTTCATTTGTGTTGCTAATGAATTATTTTTTTCTAAAATAAAGAAATATTTTTTGATTTGGGGATATTACGATAATTTTTAAATTTATTCACTTCTTATTGGTTAATAAACCTCTTTCCTATCCATCACCAGATCTGAATCCCAGTTTTAAAGAGCAGGAAACTGAAGTTTATCTGTAATATGTGATTGAATAAGAATTAGATCTTCAGTTAAACAGTCATTTCTTTAGGTCAGAAACTCACTAAGCCCTTTAGAATTGGGTTATTATATTACATTTCATCATAAAAAAAAACACTAGAAAGTTGTTCAGAGTGCTAGTAGCTTTACCTTTTCTTAGCCTTAGTTTTTTCTCTTTGGGGTGCTATTCATTACTAATTTATGTTTTCTTTTCACTGCAGTTGCTGAAATAACAACTGAATCCATCACCTCTGTGGAAGAGCAGGCACCAACAAGTACATAAAAATATTCATTTTTTGAGTTTACATTGGAGCTTTATATCCTATATGTTTATTAAAGTTTATAAGAGAGTTCATCCTTCTAGAAATAAAAATAAAAATGGGAATATAAGAACAAATATTGATAGGCATCACCAATCCCTATCAGGATCCTTGAGACAGTGAAATAAATGCATTCTCAGAACCACTAGCTCTAAAAAATGTTAAGACGACTTCTTTTTTTTTTTTTGAGACAGAGTCCCTGAGTAGAGTGCTGTTGGGTCACAGCTCACAGCAGCTTCAAACTCTTGGGCTTAAACAATTCTCTTGCCTCAACCTCCTGAGTAGCTGGGACTACAGGCACCTGCCACAACATCTGGATATTTTTTTGTTGCAGTCGTCCTTGTTTAGCTGGTCTGGGCTGGGTTAGAACCCACCAGCCTCAGTGCATGTGGCCAGCGCCCTACCCACTGAGCTACAGGCACCGACATTAAGATGACTTCTGGGTGGCGCCTGTGGCTCAAGGAGTAGGGCGCCAGCCCCATATACGGGGGGCGATGGGTTCAAGCCCGGCCCTGGCCAAAAATTCAAAAAAAAAAAAAAAAAAAAAAAGATGACTTCTGCACAAACATACACACTCAACATCTATGGTCCTGTAAATTTAGGAAACACTGCATTAAAAAAATTAAACAGGGTTCTTTACTGCAGGTTGCCTCGGGGCCTTTAACAGACAATTAACTCTACAAAATTCTCACTGGAAGTCACAGGATGCCATATGTAGGAAAGACAGCTAACCCAAGTCCCTTTTCTTCATGTCCCATCTCTTAGTTTATGCATAAGGTGAGTAAGGAAAGTGCTGAAATCCAGGTATTGGGATGAACACACGTGCTACCCAGGTTTCTAATCAAATTAAAATACATATCTGCTCTCCTTGAGAGTCTAAAATCAAGGTCACTGTCCTCTAATACACTGCCTGCAGGGGGCGCTCCTCCTTTCTCTTCCACTTGCTGGAATCTTAGCACTGCTTCATCTCTCTACAGGAGACGTATTCTGTGCATTTGTACCCTCTGCACTGGCATCTCTCATAAGCCACTTCATATTACAGTTGCTTGTATAGTTGGTCAAGTTACCAGTTACAAGCCTTTTAGATGCAGGCTCTACCTTACTTCGCATTCAGCAGATACTTTTGAATGAATGGCAGAATGAATGACAGCACACAGCATTAACAAGTTGTAGAGAATGCTTCCATTTCCTTCAGGTTTCCGTAGGTATGGTGTCCTTAAGTCTTTAAGAAGACATTCTATTTTTCAAATATTTACTTCTGCTGAGCAAAGAATTCAAGGATGAGTTTACAACAAACACAGATGGATGAATAAAAAGTTACACAATCTTGTTAGAAGGGAATGATGTTGACTTAGATGAATCAAAAGAAAAGAAAACAGAAAGTTTGAGAAGGGCACTGGGTCTTATGATGAGCATGTTTACTTTACTCTGTCCACCCTATTGACTGAAGTGACCCAAGTCTGTTGTTCTTTACAGCTGGCACCTTCTCAGAGCCCTCACTGACCGCTGCGCCTGCAACCTTGACTCCTCCACCTGCAGGTGAGGGAAGTAGTTCTGAGAAGTTTAGGGCTGGAGGCTAGCACCGAGTGAGCCATTGCTCCAAGCTGGGGGAAACCACAGGCAGAATTAAAGCAGGAGACAGCCCGCTCACACACTGAGGGATTACGGACAATTTTCTTAATCCTTCTGAGTCCCATTTTTTTCATCTGTAAAGTAGGAAATCTAATACCTGTTGGAAAGTTTAAGATAGAAATATTTAAATTAGTGGCTCGTGAGGGCTCTGACACTTAACTCACAAACAAGTGTTCTTGTTCTTAGTCTCCTTTTCATGGGAAAACCACTAGAAAGACTGATCTGTACTAAGACTAAAGTAGTTCTGGGTGACAAGGAGTTTGTTTAGCTGTGATGTGCCAATGGACAGTCTAGTCTACTATTTCATTAATTAGACTGACATCTCATATTTCTATCCATGTCCATGTCAGAGGAGTAACAGATGGATAAAAATAGGAGAAAACATAGGAGTTCTGGAATTTTCTTAAAGAGACTTTCACTCTCTGGAAGATAAGATATAGCAAAGTGCAGTTATTTGAAATTGAAGATAATTCTGGCTGTTCTTAATGTGTGTACATGAGGACTGTGTTTTGATCCTGTATATTTGTGTAATGAAGATATGACCACATAGGGATTTGAAAGCATGAAGGAAACTTTCCAAACCCTGGAGGGCTGGTCCCCAGTGCCCTTCCTGTTTGTGCCTCCGCAGGATCATGGATGGAGGTGAGGTTGCTGAATGGCACAGGGAGGTGCTCAGGCCGAGTGGAGGTTCTCAGCCAAGACACATGGGGGACCGTGTGTGACGACCTCTGGGACCTGGCTGAGGCCACCGTTGTGTGTCGACAACTAGAGTGTGGCCATGCTGTGGCAGCCCCCACGGGGGCCCACTTTGGGGCAGGTTCTGGGAAGATCTTGCTGGACGATGTGCAGTGTGTGGGCAGTGAGAACCACCTGGGGCAGTGTGTGCACGGAGGCCAGGCCGGGCACAACTGTGGGCACCTGGAGGAGGCCAGCGTCATCTGTTCAGGTGAGAGGCTGTCACCTGCCAGCACTTCACCACTGTCACTGTTGATCAACAACTACAGAGGCCACTGGACAGAGCATTATAAATGACCTCATAGACCTTGATCTCTTGATCAGGTGCTGATGGTTCTCCCGTGCCCATCTTCATCCCCAGCACAAAGCCTGAGGCTGCTGCTCCATCAGACGTGCTCCCAGGTTGGTCCAGTCTGTGGGTAGTTTGCTTTGGGTAAGCTCTTCCTTCTAAAACTCATTTGTTAAGGCCAGGTGCAGTAGTTTACACCTGCACTCCTGGCACTCTGGGAGGCTGAGGGGGTGGATTGCTTGAGAGCAGAAGTTCAAGACCATCATGAGAAAAAGTGAGACCTCACCACTACAAAAAATACAAAAACAAAAAAATTAGCTAGTAATGGTGGCATATGCCTGTAGTTCCAGCTATGTGGAAGGAAGGCAGAATGATCACTTGAGCCCAGGAGTTGGAGGTTGCTGCAAGCTATGATGATGCCACTGTATTCTGTCCTGGGTGACAGAAAATACATTGTCTCCAAAAAACCCAATTATTTTGTTTAGTGATACTAGAACTTCTCCAGGGCTAGAAGAGTAAAAATTCGTCCTACATCACAGTCAAAGGGATATGTCCAGGACAAATGTGGAGAAAGGAAAAAACAGAGATGAATATGTTCACGCAATAAAATATTTATTGCATTAAATAAATAACATTAGTATTTCTCCATATTTTTTACAAGAGTTGTTGTTAAAAATTATCCATCATCTGCAAATAATCCACATACTCTAAATGAATAACTGTAAATAAACACTTATGACGTTCACCAATGACTTTATAACACCTGAAGGTTCCTATGTTGATAGGTACAAGTGACTCATTACAGAAAGGCTTTGATTCAAGTCTACGAGAAACACAGATGTAGTCACCTAGAGATTCAGAGAACACTCGTGATGTTTCCTTCACCTGTAATATTCAATTGGGAGAAGCAAATGCCCAATTCCCTCAAGTGAGGCGAGCAAAGGGGAAGGAAAGATGACTGAAGACCCCCATAAAGGCAGATCTATGCCCTCCTCATCCCAGGAGCTTTCCTTCTAGCTGCTTCACCAACACATCTGACTACCTGCCCATGGAGCTCCTTGAGGCCCCCGCAAGTCACTGTGTGGCTAACTGACAATCAAAACAGTCACATGACTTGTTATTTTATCTGCCTCTCTCTTCACAGTCTCCTGGCTTATCTGTTGCTTGATAATTTAATCACCAGGTTAACTGAATTGATGCCATAACACGTGGCGAGTAGATTTTTGTGAAACGAAATGAGGGGAAAACTTCAGTCCAAAAGTTACCTGTAGGCTTGCATTGCCTAGAGAACAAAAAAAAAATGCCATCAGATTTCAAGGTGGAACCTGAACAGTTCAAACATTTTTTCTTAATATTGTGTCTATATGACATGGACATTTTGATATTTTCTGAAAAGGAAACAAGAAACTTGGCAGCCAAAAAATTTCCTAGCTTTGCGTACACTTAAATACCTGCACTCCTGGACACATCCTGAAGATGTCGCATTTCCCCATCCCTCCGCAGAAACCCAATGACTAGGTCTGACAGGAGGGGTGGGTAGATGAGGAATGAGACTTTCTTTTTTGCCCAGATTTTTAATTCTGGTGGAGCACAGTCAAGAACTGGCACTGTACACAGTGGTCTCCAAGGGGGAAAATTAATAAATTCTATTCCTCTTACCTATCTGAGATCTGGACAATTTGGGAAATTAAAGAAAAGAATGGTAATGGAGGCCCAAAGGGAGGAAAGCCCAGGTTGGAGGGTGCAGCTCAGTGTGGGAGCCAGAAGGTTTGTACCTGAACCCCGGGGGAAGAAGTTCCTCCCTAGACCCAGAGTGGGGGGTCCGACTGGGCGGTGCAGGGGAGGATGTGTGCTCTCTGAGGGCAGGCTGGCTCCCTGAGAGGGAAAAGGGCAGCACTGGGCAATAATTGCATGGGTATTCTTCCAAAGTCCCTAGTCAGTAACGTCACCGCCCTTCCCTTATGTATGGGCAGTGAGCTTTGGAGTGGGAGGCATCGTCTCCTGACTCTATCTAACCTCAGCTCTTCCATTGTTCTCATTTGTTAACATGCTCCTCTAATTTTTCACACTAATAGGACATACATTGTCAAGCACCCCTCCTTTCTAGGGTTCTAGCATGCAACTCAGACAGTTCAGCGTCCTAGTAGCTCTAGGACCCCTTTCCTTGATAGTGGGAAATGGCCTGAATACAAACTCCTCTATGAAACAGGCATAATGGAGACTCAGTTAAATGGAAAGATACACAATCCAAACACAATACCTGTTAGGGTTTGGGTTAAATTCTTGAAGAAATTCTCATTGTTTTTTATTTCTATTTTTTATGTTATATAGTTACCAATAATTTTTTGTTATTCCATGTAGCTGGGGTCACTTCGGAGCTGTCTCTGGCCACAGTCCCTGGGTCCTTGACACCTTCCTCAACAGGTATGAAAAGATTTGCCTGGGGAACCAGGAGCTGTAGACATTAGGATATGACTTAACCATTATCTGCAAACACATAGTCAAGGCTTGAGTGTGTTGCCATAAATCTACTGGTATTTTATACATCTTTGTCCTTGGATTTTGTATAATGAAATTAGTTAATGAATGAAATGGCTTTGTTTGGAGCACCCATGGGTCCTTTGAGAAACTTCTAACATAGAATTCAAGAAGGACTACTTTCTTCAGAGGAGAGGTTTATAGCAAAGGTTGGTCATTTGAAACTGAAGATGATTATGGCTTTCTCTCCTGGCACATGTGTAACACACATTTGTGTAATAAGTGCACTCAGGTTCGGAAAGGAAGGGGAGAAACTTCCCGACATAGGCAGCCAGTGCCCAGTGCCCTTCCTGTTTGTGCCTCCCCAGGAGCCTGGATGGAGGTGAGGTTGCTGAATGGCACAGGGAGGTGTTCAGGCCGAGTGGAGGTTCTCATCCAGGGCACGTGGGGGACCGTGTGTGATGACCTCTGGGACCTGGCTGAGGCCACCGTCGTGTGCCGACAGCTACAGTGTGGCCATGCTGTGGCAGCCCCCACAGGGGCCCACTTTGGG
>CAUYRH010150540.1:0-29262 GCA_963574655.1 Perodicticus potto | reverse complement strand
ATCACATCATAACAAAGACATCTGTACCAGAATGTTCATTGCAGCCCAATTCATGATTGCTAAGTTGTGGAAGAAGCTCAAGTGCCCATTGACCCACGAATGGAGTAATAAATTGTGGTACATGTATACCATGGAATATTACACAGCCTTAAAGAAAGATGGAGACTTTACCTCTTTCATGTTTACATGGATGGAGCTGGGACAGATTCTTCTTAGCAAAGTATCTCAAGAATGGAATAAAAAGTATCCAATGTACTCAGCCCTACTGTGAAGCTAATTTATAGCTTTCATCTGAAGGCTAAAACACAATTATAGCACAAGAATATGGGGAAATGAGCAAGGGAAGGAAGGGGAGGGGGCAGGATGGGTGAAGGGAGGGCGATTGGTGGGATCACACCTACCGTGCATCTTAGAAGCGTACAGGTGAAACTTACTAAATGCAGAATACAAATGTCTTCATATAGTAATTAAGAAAATGCCATGAAGGCTATGTTAAACAGTTTGATGAAAATATTTCAGATTGTATATGAAATCAGCACATTGTGCCCCATGATTGCACTAATGTACACAGCTATGATTTAATAAAAATTAAAACAAGATGTATACCAAGATACGTATTCTTTTATTTATTTTTATTTATTTAATTAATTAATTAATTAATTAATTAATTTATTTTGAGACAGAGTCTTACTTTGTCGCCCCTGGTAGAGTGCCATGGCACATAGCTGAGAGCAACCTCAGACTCCTGGGCTCAAGCGATTCTCTTGCCTCAGCCTCCAGAGTAGCTGGGATTACAGGCGCCCGCCACAATGCCTGGCTATTTTGAGAGGCGAAGTCTCACTCTAGCTCAGGTTGGTATCCAACTCTATGTTCAGGTGATCCGCCCGCCTCGGCCTCCCAGAGTCTGGGATTACAAGCGTGAGCCACTGTGGCCCTCCCTTTATTTGTTTAAAGACACGAGGTCTCACTATATGGTCTAGGCTGGTTTCCATCACTTAGCGTCAAACAATCATTCCACCTCAGCCTCCTGTGTAGCTTGAACTACAGATGAACTATCACATCCAACTCCAAGATACACATTCTATGTACATACACTTACATATACATATTATAGTTAGCTGATATAGGATATTTTCTAACAGACAAACCAGAAGAGTACTTAAAAATTCATAAAGACAGCCCCAAATAAACAAATACTTTATTGGATTTTTAGAGTAAGGAAGGATTTTCTTCATCTCTGAGTTCCCTTAACATGATATTCATACTTTGATGACTGCTATAAGACTGAAAATCACAGTGGAAAAGACCAACCTGGGCAAGTTACAACTTAACCTGAAATAACAACACTAATAATAATCATAAATAAAGATGTTGATGTTTCAATTAGATCTTGATTTGAATGTAGCTAATGGTATTTTACGTATGCTCTCTGCAGAATGGACAGTAGTCATGGTATCTCCACTTACCCTCCTCCCTACCCGACTAAGTCTCCCACTAGGCTCTTGACTTTCAATACATTTGGTTGTATTAGAGCCTTCCATAAAAGCACATTTGGATAGGGGCAAAGCAGGAAGAAAACGTTAAAAACTCTGACCACTTTGGGATATATTTTGTCTCCTAGACATGTTGGCCTATGGTGAGAATTTTATCTTTCCAGTCTTTTCTCTAACAGGATTCAAGTGCATGCAGATAATAATTTATCACCAACTCCTATCTTTTGAAGAACATAATGAGCACAGTTGTCTAAGAACCAAAATTCCTAAAGAGTTAAGAATTACGTTTAAATAAATCTTCGCATGCTGTGCTTAGCCTAGGACAGCTCCTTGGAAAGCTAGGCACTTAGTTACCAAAGATGATGATGTATATTCTGAAATCCTAGGCTTATTCAGATAAATTGTGCAAATATTTTACCTGAATGAAGATCATCATCCCTTTAAAATCAGTGTAATGGAAACTCACTTTTAAATCCTGGATTTTAACATTTAGGTTTCCATGTGTATACATATACACACACACATTTATATGTGTATATATATGCATGTTTTATTAACTCTGAAAAAGAAAGAGCTCAAAAGCACCTAAAAGACCTTATCTTCACTTTTTTTCCCCAGTTTTTGGCTGGGGCTGGGCTTGAACCCGCCACCTCCGGCATGTGAGACCAGCGCCCTACTCCTTTGAGCCACAGGTGCCGCCCAAGACCTTATCTTCAAATGCTTACCAATATTCCATTATTGGTAACTTAATTCTCACAGTAAAGAGACTTTCTCCTAGTGAAACAGAATGTAGTTTCTGTTAATCTGTTTGCAATAGCTACTTTCATTAATATTAGTCAAACACAGTATAGAGAATTCAAATGTTTAAAACCATCTGAGATGTGAAAAAACACTATACACCTAGAGGATGAAGTGGAATTGAGAGAAGATAAGAACCAGCCAAAACATATGAAAATCCAGTGTCAAGAGCGTAAAAGAAAAAGGAACAAACCTCCCTTCAGAAAAGTCATCTTCTGAGAACTTATCCTGTGACTCTCCTTTTTCTTTTTGCCAGTTTTCCAAAACTAAAAAAGAAATAGCTTTATAACCTCAAAGATGTTGCACATAAGTAAACAAGAAGTGAAAGAAGAGGCTCAGGAATCAAACAAGGCAAAAAATAAAGTCAGTGGATCTCTAGGTTTATTTTAGTCTTACTAGGGTCAGTCACACTGACATATCAAGTGACACCGTAAAACAATGAATTAGAGTCTAAAACCCAAGTAGTGCTTGATTTGGGAGACTCACTTTGGTACTTGTAAGAATTGAAAGCATCATCCTTCTGTGGCTTTTAAGAATATTAAGTGATAGAAGGCAATATTTGGGAAGTCTTTGGCTATCTGGAACAATCTGTAGTTCTTTTCCCAAAGTACACAGAATAAGATCACTCAGAGTCTGAAAATAAAGATTTTGCTGGAGGGTATTCTGCCCAAGCACGATAATTTTACAAGTGGCAAGATTCCTGGACAAACTGTCAGCTAACCAAAACTTGGCATTTTCAATAAATGTACTAAGAAGCCTCAAGGTAACACAAAACTAAACTTGTATACAGAAGGAATCAGATGGAGAAGTGTACAGAACCCTGGATCAATATTTCTGCTTACAAAGTTTAGAGTTCCCATAAGAGCTGATGTCCTTAGTTAAGAGTCACAAGATGTTAGAACTCAAGTTTGCTTACATGGTCCTCTCCTCATAAAAGAAATCATGTCACTTTATTCTGGCATTTTCTTAAAGACTTCATATGCCAGGATAAAGTAATCCATTTTTTCATAAACATATTAGGCGATTTTTCTAGGTTAAATTAAGTATGGCCCCATAAACAAACAGTATTTAAAAATATTTAAAATAGTAAAAAATACAGCCAGTTAAAAATATCGAAACCCACAAGATTAATATTTGGAGTATCTATCCATCTGTTATCTGTATATGACTTTGGCTGTTATTAAGGCTTTAAAAAAATACAGCAGGGAAAAAGTACTAGATACTTTAACTATTTCATGCTCAAATTCAGCAGTTTTGCTTTCTGCCACCGTATGTAGCTAGTAGGACTGGAAAATTGCAGCATCTCTGATTATTGAAGTCACTCCACCTTTGTGAAATTATTCTAGTAATTCCATTGGAGATTTCTCTACGTTCTGGGATTCATTAAACTTCTCCTGACCAGATGTCTATAGAAATTTCTTTGCCTGTTTGCTCCTAGCTAATTTAATATATGATATCTAAACAGCCCCTAGAATGTTAACTTTTGGAATTCTTTTTCTGTCCTAACCACTTTAACTTTCAACTTTCTGATGACATAGAAAACCAGTAAAAGAAAACATCAGACCAAAATTGAATATCATCTAGTGGTATCAGTTGAATTCAGGTAGTTAAAGAATCCAGATGTTGTCATCTGGTACTATCAAAGAACTCACAAGCAAATACTGTACTTAAATTTAATACCCATAACTTAGAGGCTCTTTCAAGTCCCCCCACCTTGTGTTCTTCTCCCACTCTCAAGCTTGGGTGCCAATTCATGTTCTTGAAGGCCAGGGAAAATTATGTTTCTTCTACTTGAAGGTGGATAGAGGAGGGTAACAGATGCCACTCATCCTAAGTTGTTTGGGGAAGAGGCTCAGAAATGTGTGCATCTTTTGTCTACTACTTTTATTTCCCCATCCCGTTACGAAGTTTGAGAAGATACCTGAGTCTCTAAAGCATTAACCTGACATTGTTCCATTCCTCTTCAAGAAGCTCATTTACTCGCATTAGAAAGGAAAGTGGTGAGGACTCTGCAGTGCAATCCTCTGCAACCCCCAACACGAACATATGAGGTGGGGTTGGGGAGAAGATCCAAGGAAGAGGAGGAATAGGGGTCGGAAGAAGAGACTCACCGCTCCTGCCAGTTCCTCGGTCAGGCACAACGTAACCAGCAGCAGCCACAATCTGAAACGGGAGGGAGGGTGAGTAATATGGGCTTTCTAGGCTCGGGGTCTTGCGTCTGCCGGTAGCCCCCCAACCCCTTTTTGATGATTGCTCCCACTTTCTCTGCCCTGACAGAAGTGCTAGTATAGTCCCGGCCTGGCAAAGTAGCCCGAAGTAGGAAACAGGAGGGGAGCTCGGGGCAGCAACAGCTCACCCGGGGTGCATGCTTGCGGCTCCTCCGGAGCTGGGTCTCGGGAGACTGCTAAGCGGCTCCGCGGCCCCGACTCATCGGGGCTCCGCTGATGCTTGGCGGCTACTTCCTTACTCAGGCCAGGGTTGGGAAGCGAAGTGGCCCAGTTTGGAAGAAACTAAACTCAGCTTTTAGATAAGAACTTCCCCAAAGGGAAACAAGCTCAGCGGTGCCCGTTACAACTTGCCGCACTCAGGAGATAGTTCCATGCACCAGGAGAGGAAGGAATGGAGGGGAAAGGGGCGGGGCGGTCTGCTGTCAATCATCCCCCCTACCTTGGGCAGCTGGTAGTCTTGCTCACTTTCTGGCACCTCTAAACACAACATTTTCAAATTATCTCCACAGCTTCACACATAGGTTCCTAGAGACCTATACACTAAAACCCAACCAACTATGCATCATACACTTCCATAAACCACTAAGTTACACATAAATAGACTTAGTCATACTAATTATATATAGACAGATGGGCCCAAAAGTGCTCTAGCGCAAACGCCCAAATGCAGACAGCACTCATTGCAATAGACTGTACACTAAGCTCTTGGGAAGAAGGGGGGGATTTCTGGAGTTTTAATTCTCCTCTAAGCTCAGTAGAACTTAAGGATGAATGCTCTGCCCCAATAGATCCAAAACCTTCACAACATTACTGTTGTCTCGGCCCCTAAGGGACCCCTAAGCGAATCAGACAACAGAAATGTTGTGAAGAATTCTTCAGTAAACTTGTGAAAGACCCTTCAAGGAGTCCACATGAAATGTTTTCGGGCCTTTTGGTACTTAAAGAAATTTATATAGCGAATTGTCAAAGTAATGTTCAAGTCTATTTGGAAGACATGAATTCAACTGCTAACTCAATTTAAAATTTCCAGTGAGGTGTTTGTGTTAATTCTATAAGGAAAATTGTGTTAAAGTTATTTAATTCCTTGCCCTAACCTAAATCTTTCTGAAACACAACTACAGTGAGAGTCAATACCTTTTATCTTAGCTTAGTATCGAGGTAAATATTAATTATGTTATTCAATGTAGCTAAATAAAAATATTCAACTGTATTACAATAGAGTTCAACCATATGATTACAAATACCTATTGAATGCTCCCAAATCTTGTATGTACATAACATGCACAAACTACTGACGCACATACACGTTTTCTTACTTCTTCATTTATAAGCATGTATTTAATTATGTATGCTTCCAATATTTTCACAACTCTTTCTTGTATGCATAAATTCTGTCGGGCGAGCAGCTGGAAGGCAAAGACGCAGCCCAGAGAGCAGCGACCAAAATTTGTTTCTAATGATTAACAATGAAAAGCACAGTCCCTCTGAGATCCATCCGCTAAAAAAAATAGTCCCAACTCAGGTTTATTTGTAATTGGCTTTGGCGCTCACACCAATGAGACTGGGACTGGGCCGGGAAGAGTAGTAGCAACAGAAGGTGCAAAAGAAGGAATAGCAAAGCTTCCCGGTTCGACTCCTAGCGCTCAGTCAACGCGCCTGGAAGTTTCCCTCCCTCTAATAACTGAGCGTCACTCCCTCGCAGGTTGCTGGGGCAGTCTAAAGCCCTGGCGGAGTGATACTGAAATTCCCCTGCGCTGGTGGGGAGGGGGCGGTGCGGGGGGAGCGAGGGAGGAAAGTAGATCTGTAGGACCTGAGTGAGGAAAAAGTTCGCAAGTCTGGACAGAAGGGAAAAGTGCTCCCGAGAGGTCGGCGTTAGGGAAGGGAGGGGGGAAGAGAAGAGTAGGTTTTTTTGTTTGTTTGTTTTCCCCTTTGCACTCTTCAAAAGCTTCTTTCTCTTTACCCAAGCCGACCGGCACTATTGGGACCTTCTCACTGTTTCTCTCCAGCTTTAGCTCTCTCGCTACAAACCCTCAAGATTATGTCAATTGGCCAGAGCCAGCCGGGGATTTCGTGCGGGTGCTGAAGGAGCTGCGGGAGCCGGAGAAGAATGAAACTGCGTGGAGTCAGCCTGGCTGCCTGCTTGTTCTTACTGGCCCTGAGTCTTTGGGGGCAGCCTGCTGAGGCTGCGGTAAGTCCTCCTCCCCCGGCCCCCCGCCTGTCGCCGCACTCTTTACTTTGAAATCACTTTTTTAAATGTTCTTTACCTTCCTTCTCCTTGGCCTTGGCTAGGGAATTGAACTTTGCTTTCAATTATTTAGAAAGAAACATTATTTACAACGCTGGTAACTCAAGCCTTCTGAAGTCCAAGGGAGAAGTTTAAGTGTTTAAAAATAGGGCTGCTTGCTTCCCTGCAACTAGCTGCTCTGGGTGCAAGAGCAAAGCCTGGGGTGGGGGACACTAATGGCTCACTAGGCGCTGGTGGGCATTTAAAACTTTCCTCCCCACTCTCCGCCCTTGGGTGTTTCCCTGCCTGCCGGCTAAACTTTTCACCACTTGTACCCAGCCCACACATTCTTTAAACTTTCTCTCTAGTTTAATATTTTATCTCTTCTACAATTGAGCTCCCATCAGAGTTTTAAACCCCTTTTCCCTCCATGAAGTTCTTCCCCTTTTCTCTTTCCTTCAGCAACATGAGCCTACCCCCACTTCAGGTCCGGAAAATCACTGACCTGCTTTCTCGTTTTGACATCCTTGTTACAAATGCTGAGGTAACATATCAAGAGGAGTGAGGTAAAGACCTACGGCCTCAGACTTCAGTCTTTTGTATCTACTTTTTATAAAGTGTTGGCTTTTTATTTGTTTACTTTTTTAAAAAAACTCACCAAGGCACCTAAACAAATTGAGAATTTGTCCATCACCCATTTAAAGGAAAATAATTCTATTTTTTCAAAGGAGAATCACCATTCCAGTTTAAAGGAGAGTAAGGGAGGATGTACAAGTGAAATGACAGAGCAGAAAGTTCCATTCAGTTTTAGGAATTTAGAATTAAACCCCAGTATGTCTCCTAGGAGGATATCTGGGTAGTCCCACCCACTATCCTGCTGAGGATGAGAGGTAGATAGGAAGGAATGAATGGCTTTGTCAGAGAAAATGTTCTCCATCTTGAAGCCATCATCTTTAACTTCACATAACCTCTAAAAAAGTGTGTGACAATTATTTAAATGTTGTATTTGAGTGATTATAATGGCTGGTTTTTAAAACAATTTAACATGAGGTCATGGCTTAGGCCTTCACGTCTTTGAGTGACTATCAATTCTTTATAAGTAGCTGCTATGTTATGGCTTATGAGGATCCACTTTTAAGTTCACTGTCTCGCTTCCATATAGCATTGCTGTGTGCCTTGCTGTCTTTCTGTCAGAAAATGTGTACTCAAGGTATGAAGACTAACTTTCATGTTACTTTGAGTAACATAATAATTTTGATAGCAAATATTTTGAGAAACAATGCATAGCACATATTTAATTATGAATTCCATAATTTTCCTTCACAGTAGATCGATGATTTAAAATTGCTTTTTTGATGCAGAACATATTAACGGGGTAAAGTTTAGTCAGTCAGTAGGGCTACAGACCATTGGATAAGCTACAGTTGTGCTGTTGAAAATAGTTCATTTTAAAAATATCTTTTTGGTGCCTACTGTTTATGACCTTTGGCCCAGGGGCAAAGATTTTGTGGATGCTTGATTAGCTATTTCTTTTCTTTTAAAACTGCTATTAATAAACATGCACCAGATAACAATTATGCAGGAATGTATACCAACACTACACATCAATGTCTATTAAAATGAGACTTATTTATTATTGGCAAAACTTGATAGCAAACTTGTTCTCTTGGATTCTTAAATTAACAGTTGAGTGTTTATAAAGTAATTACAGATTTTTCTTTTTACCTCATATATACTTTTTAAAGAACATTTTGCAGGAGTGTTTAACTATCTTTAGGATATGGTGCCTCTGTTAAAACCAAGGGTTTGTTTTTCCTGCTTCACACATCAGGATTCTAGTTAGATAAATATTTTAATCATCTCAAAAGTAGGAATGGTATCTGCTCTTCATACTAGTGCTGGGGATATTGATAATCTTTTCTATAGTAAAACTGGATGGTAATGGGGCCAGTTACGGACTGAAGTAGTCTAGTATCGGGGTTTTTATATCAGGAAGAGCATTGATACTTAAATTGCCTTACTGTTTCATAAATAAATGATTTTGTTATTTCTGAAGTCATGCCAAATTGGGATATCACAAATATGTGGAAAATTTCTTTTAGGTAGAGTGTTCATTAAGTGGAATAAAGTAACCTTTATGCCAAAGGTTAGCAATAAGAGAAAAAGACAGCTTTAAGTTGGAAAGGTCATTTCTGGTGATGGGAATAATGTATTTTTACATAAAGGTGATTGTATGTATACTGACTCACTGTCAGTATGATATGCCCTTAGATTTATGGATCTAGGTATTATGTAAAATTATACTAGCACTCTGCAAATCTTAGCAAGTTGTTTGTGTAGTAGAGTGGATAGGTTTCTCTAATTTAAATGTACTGTCTCCCCTGTGACCAGTGGCAAAAATTCATCAAGGGTAGCAGGGTGGTTTGTAGCCATGATACATTTCTTCCTCTGTGAAGTATGTTGTTCCATAGGTAGAATTTACCATCATTGTCATGGTTGTCATTTCTCATTAAAGTTTACATTTTCTGAGTGTTTACTATGTGCCAGGCACTGTGCTAATATGGTAATACACATAATATATTTAATCTTCACAACAGACCTATGAGGTATATTCTATTATTATCCCCATTTTGCAAATGAAAACTACACATCATAGAGGTTAAATAACTTACCAGAGATCACATGGTAGTAAGTTGTGGAGCTAGAAAATTTGAATCCAGGCAGTTTGGCTCCAGATTCTTTGTCCTTAGCAACTGTCCTATGCTGCTTCCTTTGTATGTGATCTGTAGAGATTTATTTGGCATTCAGAATATTTGGATCTCTACTACTATTTTTTTTTGGACATAGGAGGTGAAATGGAAATGATAATATTAATACATCTCTACCTATTCATAATAGGATAAGCAGCATGGTATGACGGAAAGAACTTTGGCCTTAGGAAAAAAGGATCAGAATTTAGTCTCTCTATATATAATTATATAGAATGAGATAATTTAAAAGCAATCTAAAAGCAATTTCTGTTGCAGATTGTGTCATTTTATGCAATCACAATATGTAAAAAGTTAGATTTAAAAAACAACTATAATTTGTGTTAGATGACTTGTTTTGAAGAAAGATTTGCTTTGTAATTCTTTAATTACTCAGGTTCCACATTAATTTTGAATACACCAAAGTTTTCAGGAACATATCTATTGTGAAAAAACAGGGTGTGTATGCATGTGTGGTGGCACATTTTGCTTAAGATGCATGATTCAGTTTTATTGCTTTTACCAATTTACCTAGTCACCATATCCAATTTTATTTGCTCAGCTATCTATATATCTTTCATCTTGTGCATATATGTATATGTGTATCTCTCCTGTGACTTTTTGAGAGTTTGTGTTTTAATTTGGTTTTTGTAGTCTGTATATGTAAGACATGAAACTCTTTACCTTCAGCTAACCTTGGATAACTTGGTTAAAAGGCTGTTTTTTAAGGTTTATCCACTGTAAAGTCACTATTTTTTCCTTTGTAATTTACAAAGTGAGAGGAGCTTATGAGACCATGTAGGAGATGGTTGTAAGATAATGTAAATATATTGTTTCTTTTTCTTTTTTCTTTTTTTTTTTTTTTTTTGTTTTTTTTTCTGGCCGCTTCCCAGCAGAAATAAAAATCCTGTTTCTCATATTTTTTAAATTTTTTTTTTATTTTTGAATTTCAAATTGATATGAGGGTACAAATTTTTAGGTTACATTGTTTTCACTTATAAGATAAAGTTCAAGTTGTAGTTGAGCTCTTCACCCAGGGGGCGTGCTGAACACTCTCACATTGTGCACATTAGGTAAAATCCCACCAAATGCCATCCTCCTGCCAATCACTTTCCCTCCCCTCCTCTCCCTTCTCCCTCCTTTCCCCTCTCCCTTGCTAGACTATATTCGTGTTTTATCATTCTTGTGGGTGTGTACTTGTCTATATATTAGTTTCATATTAGTATTGAATACATTGGATATATTTTTTCCAGTCTTGAGATACTTTACTAAGAAGAATGTGTTTTAACTCCATCCAGGTAAACATAACACATGTGAAGTCTCCATCTTTTCTTATGGCTGAATAGTACTCCGTGGTATACATATACCACAGCTCATTAATCCATTATGGGTTGATGGGCATTTGGGTTGCTTCCATGTCATGGCAATTGTGAATTGAGCTGCAGTAAACATTCTTGTGCAAATGTCTTTGTGGTAAGATGATTTTTATTCTTCTGGGTCAGGGGTCCTCAAACTACGGCCCGAGGTCCACATGCTTTGGTGTGAATTGTATTTGTTCCCGTTTTGTTTTTTACTTTAAAATAAGATATGTGCAGTGTGCATAGGAATGTGTTCGTAGTTTTTTTTTTTTTTTTTAACTATACTCTGGCCCTCCAACGGTTTGAGGGACAGTGAATTGGCCCCCTGTTTAAAAAGTTTGAGGACGCCTGTTCTGGGTAGATACCTAGTAAAGGAATTGCAGGATCAAATGGAAGGTTTACTTTTAGCTCTTTCAGGATTCTCCATACTTCTTTCCGTAAAGGTTGTATTAGTTTGCAATCTCTCCAGCAGTGTAGAAGTGTTCACTTCTTTACACATCCATACTAGCATCTGCAGATTTGGGACTTCATGTTGTGGCCCTATTGGAGTTAGGTGGTATCTCAGAGTGGTTTTGATTTGCATTTCTTTGATCTCATCATATTTTGTCCCCTAATTTTGGCATCTATTGGTGATTCTAGCCTGAAAAGTTATTATCGTGGCATTTGTCAAGTGGTGAGTTCAACTTTTAACATTTTTCTGCATTAATTAATTGATTGAATTCTTTGTAATACTGAATTTTATTTCTCCACTATTTGTGTATGTATCTATTTATTCTGCCATTTATTTATAATGGTATGGACTTAATGAATATTTGTTTTTTTCTATAGGTTATAATGAATTATAACTATTACTCTTATTATTATTTGCTTTCCTCAAATTATTCCAGATTTGGCCAACAGGAATACTTCCAAACTAGCTCTGGTCTTCTTTCAACATGTCTCCATCACTTTTTGAGCATCTTTTACTTTTTGGTAGCACAAAATATTCCATATTTATTTCCTACTTTCTGTGCCCCAAACCTGGAATTGGCTATTTCTCCAAGGAACTGTGATTCTTTGTGTGGGAGAATGGTATTTAGAAACCAGTATCTCAGTGCTTGGCATGCTCATTGCTACTGGGAGTGTCATTGCTTTGAGGCCCTCTTAGCAGACTGGACTAGGAAATACATGTATATATGCTTGTATTTGCTATCAGTATCTCACAATCTCCCTATATATGTTAAAAATAGTGAATTCATAATGATACCACTGATTCCATTCCACGACCACAGAATAAACGTGCATCTTTGATGTACTAAGATCTCAGTTTCTGGTTATTTCTCCTCAGATGTCTTTTGTGGGCTTTGTAAAAGTCTTAAGTAGTCTTTACGAGGTTGGTCTCTGAAATCAAACCTGGAACCTGACTGGTGGATGTGACTTGCTTCATTGGCAAAAGGGAGGCAGTAATACCTCTCTCACAGATTGTTTTGAGAAAAAAATAAGACAAATTATTTAAAACATTTAGAATAGTATTTCACACAAAGTAGATGCTCAATAAATTTCATATTTCATTATTGTCATTATACATAATTTATTGACTTACCATTTCTTACTGCACTAACTCTCACCTTCTCTGCCAGATTTTCAAGGCCTCTCATGATCTTTCCCCTCATCCAGACTTATTTTTCAGTACATTTTATTATATACTTCCTCCATCCTAGCTTAGGTGAGCTTTCCTACAATCCTTGAGCACTGCATATATATTTTTTTGGCCCTCTATCTTGGTTAGAATTCTGTGGCCCAAAGTCTTTGCACAATTCCAGAATAGTAATTTAAATTCATTCAGCAGATACTTATTCAAAAACTCCCAAGTAGTTATGAATTTTATTTATGTTGTTCTGTTTCTACTTTTATGGAGGTATACTACATACAGCACAATTTTGTGCTAGAAACTATGACTAAAACTGAGTAAGACAAAATTCCTGCCTTCATAGAGCTTACAGGCTAGTGAGAATAGATAAATATTCCCGTGGAACTATCATTTGTTATATCAAGTGCTGATTATACTCTTATTTGATCAGTTGTAATATTTAGCCTCTCCTATTTTATAATGGTATGGAATTAATGAATATTTGTTTTATTCTATAGGTTATAACGAATTATAACTATTACTCTTATTATTATTTACTTTGTCATTACAAATACAGTATCTACATGTATTTGGTCTTACAAAACATTCTGTTTCATGGGATTTTTATCTGTTATTCCCATTTGATTACAGACATTTTGGAGTCAGTAACTATATGTATATTTGTTTACTCATTCAACCAATTTATGTGTTAGTTTTGTCAGGTCATAAAAGTAATACATGATGAGTATTGGAAACTTGAATTATATAAATTCAAGTTTAATAATATAAATTCAAATTATTATTATTATTATTATTGAGACAGAGTCTCATTCTGTTGCCATGGGTAGAGTTACTGTGGCATCGTAGCAATCCTTTTGCCTCAGCTTCCTGAGTAGCTGGGACTACAGATGTGCCTCATGACACCCAGCTAGTTTTTCTATTTTTAGTAGAGTCAGGGTCTTGCTCTTGTTCAGGCTGGTCTCAAACTTTTGAGCTCAAGCATCAATCCACCCACCTGGGCCTCCCAGAGTGCTAGGATTACAGGCATGAGCCACTGCGCCTGGTTCATAATATAGAAAATTATTAAGAATATAAATTGATGTATTTTATTTTTTGGAGAAAGATGCACATAACAGTCTCTACTGAAGAGTAATCAGATTCGTTGTATCTATGCATTATGACTTGTATCAAAAGATTTTGAAATTCTGTTAAGGTCCCCTAAATTTTGTCTATTTAGAGGATTCCAAACTTCTATACTTTGGGAACATTGACGTCTATTTGTTCAAACTGTGCATCACAGGTGGCTGTCCTTGTACTTTGTGCTTGAATAAACTCTTGAAGTGAGAAAAAAGAAGAAAATAACAATCTGTGTGTTGCTCTTCCAGTAGCCCAGAAATAATCTCTGTTATTTTTTGACAATTTTTCTTTCCTATGTATCTAATCTGTTTTTAAAAATAAATTGGTTAGGCTGGTGCCTGTGGCTCAAAGGAGTAGGGCGCCGGCCCCATATGCCAGAGGTGGCGGGTTCAAACCCAGCCCCGGCCAAAAATAGCTAAATAAATAAATAAATAAATTGGTTGGCTAGGCACAGTGGTTCACACCTGCAATCCTAGCACTCTGGGAGGTGAAGGCCAGTGGAGTGCTTGAGCTCAGGAATTGGAGACCAGCCTGAGCAAGAGAGACCCCATATCTATGAAAAAATAGAAAAATTACCTGGGCGTTGTGGTGGTCACCTGTAGTCCTGGCTACTCAGGAGGCTGAGGCAAGAGGAGGGCTTGAGCCTGAGAGTTTGAGGTCGCTGTAAGCTATGATGCCACGACATTCAAGCCTGGGGCAGCAGGGTGAGAATCTGTTTCAAAAAAGAAAAAAAAAAGTGGCACCCATAGCTCAGTTGGTAGGGTGCCGGCCACATACACCGAGGCTGGCAGTTCAAACCCAGCCCAGGCTTGCTAAACTACAATGACAACTGCAACAACGACAACAAAAAGAGCCGAGTGTTGTGGCGGGCACCTGTAGTTCCAGCTACTTGGGAGGCTGAGGCAAGAGAATAGCTTAAGTCTAAGAGTTTGAGGATGCTGTGAGAGTGGTACGTGTGGCTCAAAGGAGTAGGGCCCCGGCCCCGTATACTGGAGGTGGCGGGTTCAAACCCAGCCCCAGCCAAAAAAATAAGAGCAAATTGGTGAGGCTGGGCATAATGACTCATGCCTATAATCTTAGCACTTTGTGAAGTCAGGAGGATTGATTACTTGAGACTAGGAATTTGAAGCCAGCTTTGGCAACATAACAAGACCTTGTCTCTACAAAAAATAAAAAATAAAAAAATTAGCTCAGTGTAGTGACCCATATACCTTTAGTCCTAGCTACTCAGGAAGCTAAGGTAGGGGGATCTTTTAAGCCCAGGAGTTGAAGGTTGCAGTGAATTGTGATCACACATGTGTATTTCAGCCTGGGCAATAGAGAAAGACCCTGTCTTTAAAAAATAAATAAATTAATTAATTTATAGGTTAAAATAGAAAATGAGTTGGTATTATTGTATATAGACGTTTTTTTTTTTTAGAGACAGAGTCTCACTTTATCGCCCTTGGTAGAATGCCGTGGCATCACACAGCTCACAGCAACCTCCAACTCCTGGACTTAGGTGATTCTCTTGCCTCAGCCTCCCGAGTAGCTGGAACTATAGACGCCCGCCACAATGCCCAGCTATTGTTTTTTGTTTGTTTGTTTTTGTAGTTTGGCTGGGGCCGGGTTTGAACCCACCACCCTCGGTATATGGGGCCGGCGCCCTACTTGATGAGCCACAGGCGCCGCCCAGGTTTTTTTTTAAGAGATGGGATGTCACTTTGTTGCCCAGGATACGGTGTAATGGCATGATCATAGTTTATTGTAAGCTCAAATTCCTCATCTCAAATGATCCACCTGCCACTATTTCCTGAGTAGTTTGGACTACAGGTGTGCCACCATATCTGGCCAATTTTTTATTATTTTTTTTGTAGGGACAGGGTTTTGCTGTGTTGCCCAGGTTGGTCTTGAGATCCTCTTACCTTGGCCACTTAAAGTGCTGGGAGTACAGACGTGAACTGCTGTGCCTGGCCTCTAAATGCACTTCTATATCTTAATATTTGTTCATTTTCCTATTCTATTAAAATTCTTAGTTTTTTTTTTTTTTTAGACAGAGTCTCACTATGTTGCTCTTGGTAGAATGCAGTGGCATCACAGCTCTCAGTAACCTCAAAATTCTGGGCTTAAGTGATTCTCAAGCCTCAGCCTCCCAAGTAGCTGGGACTACAAGTGCCCACCACAATGCCTGGCTTTGTTGTTGTTGTTGTTGTCATTGTTGTTGTGTTTGAACCTGCCAGCCCCAGTGCATGTGGCTGGTGCTCTAACCACTGAGCTACGGGTGCTGAACCGACAATTTATATTTATATATGCACCAAATTATATTTACCTGTTCACTTTTATAAAATATATTTTAAAAATTCAAGATATTTTTAGCCATTATAAGAACATTTTTGCAATGAACATTTCTTATTGCATATTTTTTATTATTTTATAGCTATTGTCTTCTTCATAGGGATTTAGTGGATTAAAGTTTGTCAGGGTTTTTTTTGTCTTTGCTACATACAGTAGACCTTGATTTTTAGAAAGACTGTGTCAACAAATAAATTATGGTAACATTTTAAGTGGTTATCACCATTGTTTGGTACAGAGTGTAATATGATAACCCCTAAAAATGTTACCATAATTTATTTGTTGACACAGTCTTTCTAAATATCACGGTCTACTGTATGTAGCAAAGACAAAAAAAAACCCTGATAAACTTTAATCTGTCTGTCTATCTATATATATATATGGAATTTGAGGACTTTGGAGGTTAAGTAACTTGCCCAAGGTCATACATTTAATACATGATTGGGCCAAGATTTGAACCAAAACTCTGGAACCTTCTCATAAGATTTTCCTCAAGCCCTATCTATGATAGATAATAGAGAGAAATAAAGTCATGGTGAAAAATTGAATAGTTGCCTCTGCCTGTTATTTAACCCCATGATCCCCAGTCCCTGGGCTATCGACTGGTATGGTCCATGGCCTGTTAGGAACCAGATGCACAGAAGGAGGTAAGTAGCAGGCAGGGGAGCCTGCTAATCCTCATCTGTATTTACAGTGGCTCCAGTTGCTTGTATCACTATCTGAGCTCCACCTCCTGTCAGATCAGTGGTGGCAATAGATCTCATAGGAGCGAGAACCCTACTATAAACTGTGCATGCAAGGGATCTAGGTTGCGTAATCCCTATGAGAATCTAGTGCCTGATGATCTGAGTTGGAATGAGGTGGTGATACTAGCACTGGCAAATACAGAATGGGACCATCTAGTTGCAGGAAAACAAGCTGAGGTCTCCCACTGATTCTGCATTATGTTGAGTTGTATAATTATTTCATTATATATTGCAATGTAATAATAATAGAAATAAAGTGCACAATAAACATAATGCACTTGAATCATCCTGAAATCATCCCTTTGCTTCCTGGTCTGTGGAGAAATTGTCTTGCATGAAACTGGTCTCTGGTGCCAAAAAGTTGGGGACCAATATTTTAATCCCTTCCTGTGACTGGTCACTTAGCTTGTTTTTGAAGCTAGACTGGCCACTAGCCGATCATTTACTACGTAGTAACTCTTTACCATAACTGTCCGGGCCATTAATCCTCAAAGGCCTAAATTTTAAGTTTGTGAACCATGAATTCTTCTACTTTTCTTCCCTGGATGGAAGGTAGAGCCAGCCCTCAGACCTCTTCCTAGTTATCACAAGGGAATAACACACTCCAAATCCCCTGACATTCCCTCTCCCCCAGAAGAGTTTCATGAATGTATCTGAAATGGTAGTCTCTTCTTGCCCTCCTTTTCCACTTCTCTCACTATCCCTTGCACTGTAGCTGCCTATCAGGTTTACACTTGAATAGCTGTGTCTTTACCTAGTACTGTTCCTAGCTTTCATCTCTCTGTTAATGACACTCAAGAAACTTCCCCTAATTAATTGCTAATTGGTGTTTCCCACTTTGGTGTGATAATACCACAGCCTCTATCTCCTCTTTTTAGAAAATTGAACTTGTAAGTGCATATGGAATGAGAGGTCCCCTATCCATTTTGAACCACTCCCACTGTACCTTCTCCCAACTTTTTTCAATAGCTAAATGACTTCATTGCTTGTTTGCCAGTCTTGTAACTTGAGCAATTAAAATGTATTTCGCTGAAAAATCATAAACTGTTATGCATTATGGATTTTCCAGGTGCTGTTTGAATAACTAAACTTTAAGCTTCTGAATGATAGGGATCTGTTCTTGCCAAATTACTTTCCAAAATACTTTTTTTCCAATTTACTATCAGTAGTGTATAAGAGTGCCTGTGAGACAGTCTTAATTTTTTTTCCTGTCTAGTACAGTTACTATGGAACTGATGCTCAATTGATTGCCAGTTGGTTGGCTGATTTGGTTCTATCCTCTAATGATTTTCTTTTTGAAATGCAGTTATTCCATCATCTCATCCCCTTCTGACAATAGCAACCATGAACAGAAGTAATTTTTGAAAATATATTATTTCTGATTAACATTGTAAATGAACCATCCAGCTACTCAGCTAAATCTTTATTATAAAAATTTGTTTTTAGTAGCAGTAATTCTTGAAGATTTTTGGAGAGACATCTTTAGTATGATATCTGACACATAGGCCCCTTTCATTTTAAAAAACAGATTATCGTTATGCATCAGTGCTTGCATTTATTTTCCTTCATAATCTGTCCAGGTTTAACTGCCCTGTGTTCCTTTAGTAGCTTCTGCTGGCCTTTAACCAAAAGAGTAGTCTGTGATGGTACTTGCTACCCTGTTTAAATGAGAACCTTAAATCCCTTGTTATTTACTAATTAAAGACAGGCAAAGGAAATGTTATAAAAGAAACAGCCTTTTGCTAAATAAAATTTTAGCTTGTTTTTTTCTATTTTACTGAATCTAATGTAAATTTCAGGTTTACTTATTAACTTGTAGAGAAACTTATGTACCATACATAAGCAAGTGCTAGTCTGGTTAATGGACTTACTATGTTTTTGACAATGAGTGATAGAAAAAGACTCCAAGAAATTCTGTTAAAATTTTTTAAATCGTCTTATAATTCTTTTTTTTTCTGCAGTTTTTGGCCAGGGCCGGGTTTGAACCTGCCACCTCTGGAATATGAGGCCGGCGCCCTACTCCTTGAGCCACTGGTGTCGCCCCATCTTATAATTCAATCAGATAATATTTTCCTATATGTAGGCGAACTGGTTGATTTCCTTTCAAAACTTCTTATAGTATGTATGACATTAATCGAGTTTTGAAGAGTATCTGAAACTTTGGGAGGAAGTGGTATTAAGAGTGAGACACTACTGAAAAATTGTTCAGTGTATTCTATATTTATAAGCCCTCCAGTACTTTAATAAAGAAGGAGAGGTTCTTCTCGGTGCATAATCTCACAACCTAATTGATGTAGTAAAATGTTTCTGTATGTGGAATATAGTCATGATAGGGCCTGTTTATATCACATAGGATATTTTCTCTTGCAAGTGCTAGAAAACACTAATTCAAATATCTTAATAAAGAAAAAATTTGGCTCAGAAAACAAGAAGTTTGGAGATAGGTTGTCTCCAAAGTTAGTTAATTCAGCAATTAATGACACCATTAAGGACCCGAGTTCTTTTCATATTTCTGTTCTGGCATAATCTTCTTACCAATCTGCTCTCTCAGATTAGTCTTCTTCATACTCTCAAGATGGATGCTGTGGTTCCAGGAATTACAAGCAGACACCACAATAGCCAGTGAAAAAAGTGTGACCTTTTCATGTGACCCTTTTTATCTGCAATGAAAACTTTCTCAGGAATCCCACTCCTCCACCCTGAAAACATCTCTAATGTTACCAGTGGGTTAAAATTGTGTCTTTTTGATATCAGAGGATTTTTCATTATGAATTTGTACCAACTGGATAGTTAACCAAGTTTACTATCAATATTTGGAAATACTGAAAAGGCTGCATGAAAAAGTTAGATGAAAATGACCTGAAATTTTGCCAGCAACTCATGGCTGTTGCATTATAGCAATGCACCAGCTCACATGGCACTGTCTGTGAGGGAGTTTTTAGCCAGTAAACAAATAACTTGTATTTGAACACCCTCCCTACCCACCTGATCTGGGCCTCAGTGACTTTTTTCTTTACCTGAAGATAAAGGAAATATTGAAAGGAAGACATTTTGATGACATTAGAACATCAAGAGTAATATGATGACAGCTCTAATGGCCATTCCAGAAAAAGAGTTCCAAAATTGCTTTGAAAGGTACATTAGGCACTGTTGTTGGTGTATAGCTTCTCAAGGGGAGTACTTTGAAGGTAACCACAGTGATATTCATCAGTGAGGTATGTAGCACTTTTTCTAGGATGAGTTCATGAATTTAATTGTCTGTCGTTAGTAAACAACAGAAATGTATGTCTTATAGTACAGGAACCTGGGAAGCTTAAGAGCAACGAAGACTTAATGTCTGGTGAGGGCTTTCTGTCAGTGGACCCCACCCTTTTTGGCATTGGGGATGGGTTTCATGGAAGACAATTTTTTCGTGGCTGGGTGGGATAGGGGATGGGTCAAGAGGCAGGGCCCAGGTGGTGAGGATGTGCAGCCTGGTTTGGGCACCACAGTGCTATCTGGTTCATAGATGGCACCTGCCTTGCTGTGTCCTCATGCAGTGGGATGGGTGAGGGGGTCTCTCTTGGGCCTCGTTTATAAGGGTGTTAATCCCATCATAAGGGCTCTATATGTATGACATAATCATCTCCTGAAGGCCCCACCTCTCACCTTGGGGGTTAGGATTTTAAGCCATATGAATTTTTTGGGGGGCACAAACATTTAGAGCATATCAAATATGAAGAATATTTTTCCTTTTTTCACTGCATTGATATTTTTACTAATGGTGGGTAAAACTACTATTGCAATATACCAATTTGTTCTAGTAGTTGTATTCTTAGTATTCTGTGGGTGGAGGGGGGCGAATTTTACTTAACAATGTCCTCAATGTAGCATTTATTTTATTAAATCTTAACCCTTGATTGTGCACCTTTTTAGTATTGTGTATGACAACATAAAGTATATACACAGCACTTCTATATGCTGAAATAAGATAGTTGTTTCTAGGAAAAGCACTTGTGAAGTTGTTTGAGTTATGAGCTGAAATAGCTTATTTGTGCATGGAACACATTTTTCTTTGAAAGAACAACTGAGGCAAACTATGGGTATTTAGATTTGGGTACTTGATAGGGATTTTCTTAAAAAAGAGTAAAGTGAGCCTGTCACTTCACGGAAAACTAGTGGCACTATGGTAGTATTTGTGGCCAATGAAAAATCTTAGCTTTTCAAATGAGGTTTAGAATTTTGGAAAATGTTAGACTTTTCTAATATAGTTAGTAATTAATATTCATTTTATATTGTATAATAAAATGTGCTAACATTTGGAAGCTCTGTGTACCTCAGTGAACTAATCTTTTCCAAATAACTAATACATAATATTACAAAATTGTGCATAGGGAAGAGATCTGTTAAAGGGCAAAGTAGATCAATGAGTTTTAATATAATTGAATACAAAAATTTAGTTGATAAAGTTTCAGATTCCACATTTTAACTAACTTTAATAAAAATCTACCGCTTTTAGAGCTTTGGCATAGTATCAAAGAAGAATGTACACAATTATCTATAGAAGACTATTAGAAAACCCACCTTTCCAACTATATAACTGCACAAAACAAGATTTTCTTCATGAATTTTAACCAATGTATTGCAACAGAATGAATGGAGAAGCAGATATGAGGATCCAGCTTTGCTGTCTTCTATCAAAATAGGCAAATAAATCTGCTAAAAAATGTAAAGCATTTTTTTCTCACTGTATTTTTTGTTTTGCAAAATACATTTAATTTTCATAAAAATATATGTTAACATAATGCACTTAGTATCACTTGAATAAGTATTTTGAATGTAACTCAGTTTTAAGTTTTACATGATATATGTTGATAGATATAATCCACATGTTGGGGTCTTCAGTAATTTTTAGGAGAGTAAAATGGTCTTAAGTTCAAAAAGTCTGAAAACCACCGCTCTATCATTTTATGGGAAAGTGAAGTGATTGATGAGAGATGTAGCTAGTTAGCTGCAAAGGTAGAAATGGAAGCTGTTGGCTCGGCACCTGTGGTTCAAGCGGCTAAGGCGCCAGCCGTGTACACCTGAGCTGGTGGGTTCGAATACAGCCCGGGCCCTCTAAACAACAATGACGGCTGCAACCAAAAAATGGCCAGGCGTTGTGGTGGTTGCCTGTAGTCCCAGCTACTTGGGAGGCGGAGGCAGGAGACTTGCTTGAGCCCAGGAATTGGAGGTTGCTGTGAGCTGTGATGCCAGAGCACTCTATCCAGGGTGACAGCTTGAGGCTGTGTCTCAAAAAAAAGAAATGGAGGCTGTCTTCTCTGAATCTTATTCGAGTTCTCGCTCCAGTATACCACATTGGTTTAGGGATTAGTAAACTGGTGATATGATTTGGTAACTTTATTAATCCTGGTAGATAGGGTTAAAATATTAAACAGAAGGTGGAAATACATTTTACTCATCTTTCCTGCCATTTTCAATCTGATTGCCGAGTCAGAAACTTTCTCACGATACACAGCATGGCAGAGGCAACACTGATAAAGATAGCAAGCTAAAGTTACAGTAATTTGGAAGTGCTGAATTGAAAAATTCATGAAATCAGGAACCTTTTCTTACATATTTTTTTATTCACTAAATTGTATAGCTAGTTTTTTGTATGTAGTTTTCAGTAGTTAGTTGAATGGATGCTGAATTTGGGGGAAGAATAAATTTATTTGAATAGAACTAAATGGCAAGACCTAGAATTAATGGGTTAAGTTACAGGAACTCTGGATCACAAGAATTTTTCTAGCAATTTAATTGTATTATTAATTGCTACTTAGTAGTGGAAGTGTATCATTAGTATTAGGAATGTTCCTGTACTGAAAGTGTCCAAATAGAGAATAGATGATCCTTTATCTACTAACATAATCACGAGGTCTCTCTAAATTCTAGGATTCATTGTTCTGGTTGTTAGAAGGCAAATCTTTTCTTATTGAGCTCAAATCTGCCTTTATGATTTAAAAGCAACTTTGAGTTACAATTGACATACACTAAAATGCATATTTTTAAAGTGTACAGTTTCAGTTGTGACATACATCTATACCTTTGAAACCATCACTTTATTCAAGATAATGAACGTATGAATTACTCCAGAAGATTTTCATGCCTCTTTGTAATCCCACCCATCTTACCTCCATACCTCATCTCCAGGTAACCACTGTGCTGCCTTCTGTACATTAGTTTAATTTTCTAGATAAAATCACATGATGTATACACTTTCTTTGTTTTCTTTCACTCAGCATAATTATTATTTTTATTTTTATTTTTTTGTTTGTTTGATTTTTTGAGACAGACCCTCAAACTGTCACCCTAGATAGAGTCCTGTGGCATCACAGCTCACAGCAACCTCCAATTCCTGGGCTCAAGCAAGTCTTCTGCCTCCACCTTCCAAGTAGCTGGGACTACAGGCGTCCGCCACAACGCCCGGCCATTTTTTGGTTGCAGCCGTCATTGTTGTTTGGCGGCCCGGGCTGGATTCGAACCCGCCAGCTCAGGTGTACATGGCTGGCGCCTTAGCCCGTTGAGCCACAGGCGCCGAGCCCACTCAGCATAATTATTTTGAGATTCCTCCATGTTGTATTCTTTTTATTTTTTTTTAAATTAAATCATAGCTGTGTACATCAATGCAATCATGGTATTTTTCCTTAGTTCATTGTTTTCTTCTTCTGTAGAATTCCATGGTAGTGATATACTGCACTTTGTTGATGGGCATTAAGGTTGTTTCCAGTTTGTGGCTATTAAAGTAAAGCTGCAATGGACTTTTTTTTTTTTTGCATTTTGAAAGTATTTAATTGAGTTATAATTTACATAAAGTGATATGTACTGATCTTTGGTAAATGGCTGAATTATCATTATTATTATTATTTTTGAGACAAAGTTTTACTCTGTTGCCCTGAGTAGAGTACCATGGCATCCACAGTAACCTCAAACTCTTGGACTCAAGTGATCCTCTTTCCTCAGCCTCTAGAGTAGGTGGGACCACAGGGGCTCACTTCAAAGCCTAGTTAGTTTTTCTATTTTTTAGTAGAGACGGGGGTCTTGCTCTTCCTCAGGCTGGTGTTAAACTCATGAACTCAGGTGATTCACCCACCTCAGCCTCCCAGAGTGCTAGGATTATAGGCACGAGCCACTGCACCTGGCAGCTGAATTATTTTTTTAGCAGTTGTGTACATTTAAATAACCACCAACCAAGTCAAGGTAGAGAGTAATTCTATAACCCTAGAAAGCTCCCTCAGGCCCCTTTCCTTTTGTGTTTTGCCTAAAAAATTATAAATCCCAAGCTTGCAAAGATATTATTGTGCCTTCTCCCGGAATTTTTATAGTTATAGATTTTTTTTTAATTTCAATAAATCAGGGGGTAGAACTGTTTTTGTTACATGGATAAATTGTACCATGGTGAATTCAGGTTTTTTAGTGTATTTAGGTCCATTTTTTTCTTATATATAGAAATACCCGATTGTTCCAGTATGGTATATTGGAGAGAAAAATGTCTTTTTTTCATTTGATTACTTTGATGACTTTATTGAAAATCAATTGAATGTATATATACAGGTCTAGGTTGGAACTCACTGATCTGTTCTATGGATTGTTTTGTCTCTGTCTTAGTTACTTTGAGATTCCTTTGGTAGCATGAATCATTCAAACTTATTCTTCTTCAAAATTGTCTTAGCTATTGTATTGGCTATTCATTTCATACAAATTATAGATTCATGTTAATTTCTACTAGAAAATTTTTGGGGACTTTTATAGGGATTTTAATGATTCTATCAATCAATTTAGGAACTATCAAAAATCTTAAATAATTATTATTTTTTCAATCCATGAACACTGTACATCTCCCCATTAATTAAGTTATTCTTTAATTACTTTCATCATATACATTAGTTGTTAAATTTCTTCCTATGCATATGATTATTTCTATTCTAAATGGTATCATTTAAGAAATTTTATTTTCAGTTACTTGTTGCTAAGACATGTAATTTATTTTTGTTTTATCTTTTTATCCTAAAATACTATAATTTTTCTGGTGATATGACTTATATACTATAAAATTCACTTATTTTATACATAGTTCTGTGATTTTTGACAGATGCATATAGTAGTGTAAGTGTAGTCTCTAATCAAGATATAGAACAGCATTGCTAAATTTGTTCCTTAGTTCTAGTAGTTATGTCAGTTTTTTTGGATTTCCTATGTACACAGTCATCATCTGCAGATAAACAGATTTGTATTTCTTCATTTCCAATCTCTGCCTTTTTGTACCGTCTGCCTTATTGTACTGGCTGGGACATCCAGTATAAATTTAATAGAAGTGGTAAGAGGTGGCATCCATTTTTTGCTCTCTATCTTTTGAGGAGGTGAATTCAATATTTTGTTATTATGGCAGCTGTAGGTTTGCCATAGTTATAGTTCACAGATTGAGGTGGTTCTTTTTCATTTATATTTGCTGAAAAAATGTTTTTAAGTAATGTTAAATTTCATCAAAATTAATTTGCATCTGTTTTCATCAAAAATAATTTGCATCTGATTTTGTCATATTGTCAGGAGCTCAGCTGAGCTGCTGGGTGTCTGAGTAGCTGATTAAGACAACAAGCCAAAATCATAATAACAGTCAAGCCTTTAATCACTTACTGTGATTGTATAAACAAGAATCTTAAACCAGAGAAAGTGCTATGGACTCCCCCCACTTCCAGTTACATTTTTCCCCAAGGTGGGGTGGATAAGCATAGTCCTGGGGGTCTGAGTCTTCTCACTGACTACGGAGCCCCAAACAAAAATCTCTTAACAGTTCCATAGACCCAGGGGTCTGGGGAAGAAGGAGAAGACTAAGAGTGGAAAAGTACCCAGTGGTGAGTCACAGTGGAAAAAAGTATCTTCAAGGTTTTCTCCCATTTCCTCTGCTATGAACATTTGTGAACAAGTCTTTGTGTAGGCATATGCTTTCATTTTTCTTAGGTAAATATCAAGGAATGGAATTGCTGGGTTGTATCCAAAGTCTATTTTTAACTTTTTAAGAGACTTCCAAATTGTTTTTCAAAGTGGTTGTACCATTGTACATTCCATCAATGTATGAAAGTTGTAGTTATTCCTCATCCTCACCTATATGTGATACTGTTGCTCTTTTAAATTTTAGCCATTTTGATGTCTTGATATTAGTATGTCATTGTAGTTTTCTTTTAGTTACCTTTTTGTTTATATTCAGTAAAATTCACTGTCTTTGGTATATTATTCTATGAGTTTTGATAAAAGCATACAATCATATAACCACTGCTGTAATCAAGTTTTAGAACAGTTCCATCATCTCAAAATGTTTCCTAATGTTGCTTCTTTGTAATTAACCCCTCCACCTACCCATAGTTCCTGGCAATCACTTACCTATTTTCTGTTCCTATAATTTCACCTTTTTCATAGATGTCATTTAGATTCAATCATCTGGTATGTAACCTTTTGAATCTTGTTTTTTTCTTTTAGCATAATACATTTGAGACCCATCCATGTTGGGTGCATCAGTAGACCATTTCTTTGTTTTCTTATGATTGCATACTGAGAGCTCTTTATGCATTGTGAATACAGTATCTTCATTTGATACAGACTTGTCATATGAATGTGTCCTCACATTTGGTGACTTGCCTTTTTGTTTCTTTAACTATAATTTTCAGAGAATAAAAAGTTTAATTTTTATGACATAGTTCAGTTTTATCTTTTTTTGTGGTATGGCTTTCTGTGTTCTTTATAAGAAATAAGAAATCTTTGACTACCCCAGGGTCACTAAGTGTTTCTTCCATACTTGTTTCTAAAAGTTTTTACAGTTTTAGCTTTTGATCCATTTAGTTATTTTGTGTATGGCATCTGATAAGGGTTCAAGTTCTTCCCTATATGTTTAGCTTCAGCACCGTTTATTGAAAAAAAAATACCTCTTCTTCTTGGAATAACCTTCCCCAAGGTGTAAATTACCTTGATGCCTTTATTGTGTGAGTCTATTTTGTATTCTTATCTGTTCCATTGATCTATGTGTCTATTCTTATGCACATACCACAGTGTTCATTATTGCAGTTTATGATAATCCTTGAAATCAGGTAGTATATTCAGGTAGTATAAGTTCTCCAAATTTGTTCTTTTTAAAATTTTTGGGTCCCTTCCTCCTCCTCCTCCCTTTGAATTTATATATAAATTTTACAGTAAGCTTGTCAATTTGTACAAATAAAATTCCTAGGATTTTGGGCTCGGTGCCTGTGGCTCAACGGGCTAAGGCGCCAGCCATGTACACCTGAGCTGGTGGGTTCGAATCCAGCCCAGGCCCGCCAAACAACAATGACGGCTGCAACCAAAAAATGGCCGGGCGTTGTGGCGGGCACCTGTAGTTCCAGCTACTTGGGAGGCAGAGGCAGGAGACTCGCTTGAGCCCAGGAATTGAAGGTTGCTGTGAGCTGTGATGTCACAGCACTCTATCCAGGGTGACAGCTTGAGGCTCTGTCTCAAAAAAAAAAAAAATTCCTAGGATTTTGAATGAGCTCGTGTTTATCCTATAGATTATGTTTGGGAAAATTAATATCTTACTAGTATTCAGTATTCTGATAAATGAACATGGCATAGCTTTCCATTTAGTAAGATGTTAAAATTCTCTCAGCAATATTTTATACTTGTGGTGTGTAGATCTTATATGTACTTTATTAAATTTATCCTTAAGTATTCATGTGTTTGAATAGTCTTATAAATGGTATTGTATTTTATTTTCTATTTTCAATTGTTGGTTGTTAGTGTATGGAAATACAATTGATTTTTTTCTATCGACCTGTACACTGTGATCTTGCGAAATTAATTATATCTAGTAGCTCTTTTATGTATTCTTTAGAATTTTTTTTTTTTGAGACAGAGTCTCACTATGTCACCCTGGGTAGGGTGCCATGACGTCACAGCTCCCTGGGCTTATTTGATTCTCTTGCCTCAGCCTCCTGAGTAGCTGGGACTACACGTGCCCACCACAAAGCCTGGCTAATTTTTTGTTGTAGTTGTTATTGTTGTTTTTAGCAGGCCTGGACTGGGTTTGAACCCGCCAGCCCCAGTGCTTGTGGCCCGCACCCTAACCGCTGAGCTATAGGTGCTGAGCCCATTCTTTAGAATTAACTACCTACATCATAATGTTTTTTTGTGAATTAAGATAGATTTACTTCTTCCTTTCTAATCTACATACTCCTTTCCCCATTATCTTATTGTACTAATTAGGGTCTTTAGGAGAATATATAATGTAAGTTTTGAGACTACAGTCCTCTGCTACCATTTCCCAATGTTTGAAAAAAATTTTTTCACATATTTTGTACAGTTTGCTAATTGTTTATAGCTAAAAGACAAGTTCAGTAGCAATTATTCCAACATAGTCTGCTTTCAGTTTTATGATGTTTATAAAAGACAATGCTGTGAACATTTTTTAATATGTCTTTGCATTTCAGATTATTTCAGATTATTTCCATTGAACAGACTTATAAAACTAGCATATATCTATCTGTTTATATAGTTAAGTCCTTAGTATGAGAGTTTTCTCAAGAGCAGTGATCATATTCCAATCTTCATATTGCATGCTTTTCTATACTTTGCATCTTCTAGTAGATGGCCTTTCATTAGATTAATGGAAATTAAAGTTTTTGTGATGAATTTTCTCGTACCCAGAATATCCCTTTAATTATAAGATTGAACTATTTCTGATCTTGCCTGTGAAGTTTTAAAAAAGTGAAAACGAGGATAATTAACATAGTTTTTATTTCCTATTACCTTGTTTTACTTTATTTGACTATTTTCTTTCTCTTTGATAAAGTTGTAGGAAATAAGAAATGAAACTGTAGGTCTCAGCTTTGGCCACTGAGAAAAATATTTTAGAAAAAAGTAGTTTGATTTATTTTGAAATAAGGATGACTCTTTTCCTTACTTGACTTCATTTTGACTTAACTATATAGGCTAATACTTGAACAGGACCCTGTAGGAAATGGCATTATACATTTTGAGCTCATTTCAGTTAATGTAGTTTTAGGAATACTTCTGAAATATGAAGCATTTATTTAGGCTTTAGTATCCCTTCTGAGTACTTTTCCTAACTGACTATAAAGAAGCCAATTTGCCCTACTTCTAAGTTCATGTTAATTTTCATTACTTTGACTCAAAATAAAAGGATCCATTCCTTTTACATTCTGATTTTTTAAATTAAATTATACATTTTTGTCAAATGTGTGTATGTTACAGGTTTTTACTGTATGACAAAAATTAATCCCCCTAAGTTACAAATTTCCTTGTACCTAAACTTTCTCCACCCCTGGAGATACTTGCTACATGTTGGAAGAAGAGAAACAATAGCTTTTTCTCATCTATTTTTATGGTTATGTGAATTCCTGTTTTTTTTTTTAACATTTAAATATATATTCATTGATTTTAATTGAGGCATACAGTCTTGAAAAAAAATAGAGCTTTAACATTTAGCTGATTATTTCTCACAATTGTATACACTTCTGTATCTGTCACTTTGCTCATCATGGTCCACTATGATGGTCAGTGAGTTACTGGGTTTTTAGTATTTAAAAATAT
>CAUYRH010150538.1:0-40171 GCA_963574655.1 Perodicticus potto | reverse complement strand
AGTAATGAGAAAGTCTCTTGAATGCTATCACAATCAGGTTGATGAAAATATCTCTGATTGTATCTGAAGCCCGTACACTGTACCCCATGACTGAATTATTGTACACAGATATGATTTAATAAAAAAAAAAAAAAAGAAAATATAGATATCATTTTTTAATCTTTAAAATTGGTAAATACTTCAGAAATTAATTGCGCTGCTCCAACCTCCAATCTTATCATCTTGTTCCTTGATTACAATTTTTTGGCCATTCTGACCTTTCTTCTAGACTTCTTAAATGTGCTAAGAGGCTGTTTGCTGGTCTCCACACTTCTGTTTGCTGGGCCTGATATGTCTTTGCTCCACCCTGGATATTGTGCTTAAATGCTCCTTCTCTTCCCAATGTAGTCTCTCCTTTTTTTTTACCTCTTATAACTTACTGTAATTTATAATCATGTTATTGCTTGTCTTCCTTACATCTCTTCTGCTTTGGATGGTAAACTGCAAAAGGGTGGGGGCCATGGAAAGTTTGTTCACCTGCATAAACACAGATTCTCATATGATGTATAACTTATGGGACATGCTCAATACATACTTTCCAAACAGGTGGATGGATTAATGGCTAAGGATTATGTGATGATGTGGGATTATTAAGACTCCATAAAATCTATCTAAAATGTATGTTGAGTCATATGAAATTGTTTTTGTCAGCAAAAATGGTCAATATGACAAATTTCATAAGGTTCAACTTACAAATAAGTGCAATTTTCAGAGGACATATTAAGTTATTTTAAGTATTAAAAGTCATAAACCTATCTCTACTCTTGGTATGTCTTGGTCTAGGCATATCCATTATCTAAGGATGTCCAAAGAGCAGCTGTACTCATAATATTATTCATAATAACCACCACAACAAAAAGAGGTGGAAAGATACTAAGTGTGCCATCCAGGGGAACTAGGTAATTAAATTAAGATATATTCATGAATTGAAATGGTTGGTGATCATTAAGCATTGCGCCACTTAAGAATATGGGTGGACTTGACACATTTGACCACGTGAAGTTAAGTTTGTTACATAACAGTGTATGTGAACTTTGTCTGTCTTGGTCACACTCTCTCATATGCACTCACATATACAGAAAGAGAGAGAAACAAAAAGAAGTGTTGAAGGATGTATACCAACAAATTAACAGTGGGTAATTTCTGTATAGTGGGTTTACTCATGAGTTAAATGAATAGGCATTACTTATATAAAATGCAAAAATTGTTTGAGAGTATTTAATTCTAGAAATTATTAAGATTATAGATAGACATATATATTTGGATAGTTAGATGATAGAGAAGGTTGTAGAAAGAATTATAATTTAATTGAAATCTATACTTCAGACCATACCAAATCATAAGCAAATTATAATTAATACAGTTATATATTGGAGGTCCTAATTTTATAATTGCAGTATAGTAAATTTAAAATTTGCTTAATATTTAAAATCAGTTATTGTTTTTTTAATTTCAGCTTAATATGAAGGTACAGATAATTAGGTTACATTGTATTTGTTAGGTAAAATCCAAGTTGTAGCTGTGTCTCTTACCCAGGAGATGTGCCATATATATATCTTTACATTGTGCCTGTTAGGTGAGAGTATACCAATTCCTCTCCTGCCTCACCCCTCCCTTCTCTCCTCTCTCTCTTCTCCCTAATTCCCCCCCACTTGAATTTAGTTGTATTTTGCTCTTGTGTAGGAGTGTATTTGTTCATATACTGGTTTCATATTAGAATTGAGTACATTGAGCTGAATGCAGTGGCTCATACCTGTAATCCTAGCACTCTGGGAGACCAAGGCAGGAGATTCCCTCGAGCTCAGGAGTTTGAGACCAGCCTGAACAAGAGCAAGACCCCATCTCTACCAAAAATGAAAGATTAGCTGGGCATTGTGGCGCAGGTATCTGTAGTCCCAGCTACCAGGGAGCCTGAGAGAGGAGGATTGCTTGCACTCAGGAGTTTGAGGTTGCTGTGAGCTAGGCTCATGCCATGGCACTCTAGCCTAGGGCTACAGAGTTAGACTCTTTCTTTACCTCCCCCCCCAAAAAAGAATTGAGTACATTGGATACTTACTTTTCCATTTTTGCGATACTTTACTAAGTAGAATGTTCTTCAGCATCATCTAGGTTAATATGAAAGATGTAAAGTCTCCATCTTTTTTATGGCTGAATAGTATTTAACTTATTCTTTATTTATTTTAACTGAAAGGTCTGAGAAAAATTAAAGGACACATTTATATACTATGGGGCTTTTAGAGAAAGAGGTAGGAGATTACCTATAGAGATATCTAGGATCTCTTTCTCTAAATTTAGGACACACTAGTCCTTTAAAACAGAATTTTTAAAAGTCTTACCTTTTACAGCACCTTACTTTTTTTTTTTTGATAAAATACTTTAGAGTTATTTTATTCTCTTCTAAGTATAGAAGGAACCTCATAAAGCAACTGTGACCAGATGTATTTCATCATCTATGGCGACATCAAAAAGGGTCAATAAATAGTAGTGCTACTTTCCCCACTCTAGGAAACCACCCCCTACTTATGTAAACTCTCTCAGGTCAATTACACGGTGTCCATAAAGTTCATATGCAATATAAAATAGTTGGCTATTTTATACACACTGTGACATTCTGTCCAACTGACCAATTGTATCAAATTCCATTAAATACTGTAGAAGAGTTTTAAAACTTACCGGTGAGCAAGATCTGTCCTAAGTGCTGGCAGTGAATGGGGCCCAAGAAGGTGGCAGAAGAATTCTCTCACAATCTTGCTACTGACATTCTCCCTCACACCCCTCATTTGTTGCCTTATTTAAAGTGGCTCCAACATGCAAAAGTAGTGTTTATAGTAAGCAATTGCCAAGAGTTTTTTCTCTGTTGTTCAAATATTCCAATCTTACTTGAAGGTATGGAAAAAGATAGAATCTGGTAAAAATAATTCAGAATTTCTTTAGGCTACTCTGAAATATGTATCATTCTGAAATACTCCAGTGACAGCCTAATGTGGGATATCCCCATGCATGCAGTACCATAATGTCTAGTATTATCTGTGATTTCTTGCAACTTGCTCATGCATTTAATCTTGTTTCTTTTATTGAGTTCTCCATTTTAGAAGGGCAGTGAATTGACATGCTCCAGCTCATCACATAAACAAGAGGATTTTCTGTGCCTCTTAACTTATAGCGCAGCCTTGCCTAATGCTATGAGTGTTTACATAAAGACTGATGCATGGATACCTTTTCAGCAGCAGCTGGGAGCCTGCAGTCAGCCAAAACCTCAGCAAAGTATGGTAAATCTTTTTGAATCAGCACTGAGACAAACCAAGGAACTTTTTTTCTCTTTTCCCGTTAATGCATCCGAATTAAACCATGTAAATGGGATGAAGGTGAAGTGTTGCAAAAGTTTTGCACAAATAGGACAGGGGAATGTTTAACTATGGACTTCATGACTAGACTTGTATTACTTTGCACCTTTCATCCTAAATGTTTTGTAGGCTATTTCCAAATGTTCCTCTGCTTTGAATTACAGTCTGGGAATAGACAGTTTGGACAGTAACATGGGGGAGAAATGGATTCTGTAAGGGAGGTGGCCACAAATCTCTTCAAGTCACTAATAAATAAGGGGAACTTTTGGCCATTACAGTGTTGCATTCAGAAAAATCTGGATGTAATATGTACCTGTGGAACAGGCTGTTACAGCATTAAGGCCCAAGACTTGAGTGGTTAAATCAGTTGTTCCATATTTACACCATTTATTCATGTATAACAAATCTTTTTTATTTATTTTATTTATAACATTTATATGCCAGACACTTTTTAAGAACTAGAAATTACAATAATAAAATACAACTCCAGCTTTCTCTCCTCAAAAAGAAAGTGAAGCGCATTTGGTATACCAGAGAAGTCAATATGATAGATAAGGCATGTGCGTTTTTTACATGATGGCACAGAGACCTCAGTTGGCAAATGCATGCAGTGTATATTCAGCAGCCTCTCTGCTTGGAAGCACCATGCCTGTGTTTGTTTGTTGTTGTTGCAGTTTGGCTGGGGCTGGGTTCCAACCCGCCACCCTTGGTATATGGAGCCAGCACCCTACTCACTGAGCGCAGACACCACCCATGCCTCTGTTTCTTGTTCAGTTCAGCTGTGCTTGACAGGCTTGGTGAAAAGCTTTCTTATATCACACTGCATCCTAGAATCAGCAGACCTTCCTATGTTCTGAAGACTTCTGGTTTTCCGGTCTGTCATGGAGACATTGATATTTCTTCCTCTCTTTTCTAATGGTTCGCAAGCGAGCCTCCACGTATTGCTTCCATATTAGATCCTATCCGAAGAACTGCTTTGTGAATGGAGCATCACCAAACCAATATGTGGTATTGTTATTAAGGAAGTTCATGCTTATGAAATTTTGAGTTTTCCTAGACTAAATATATTAATCCGTGTCTAAGTTCTTTGGGGTTTGGTCTCGTGCCCTCTTCCCACACATTTTATCCCCCTAAAACATAGTTTTTATATCTCCAACTTGACCTAAATTATATTGAGTATAAAATAAAATAGAGGGAGTCTGCTATAGTTATCAGCTCCAGAAAAGCTTATGAGCTGTAGACAGTGCTAGTCTGGTCTGTTTGAGCTGGACTACTAGAAAACCACAAAGAGAGAGGAAAATTCTGTAGTTTGTCCAAGAGCACTTTACCTTTCACTTTAGGAACTACTAAAGATCTGAGATTTGAAAATACTATGTATAGTACATAGACTTTTTAAAATATGATACTTGCTGCATTCTTTAAATGTATATTGATTGCTTTTCAACTGGTTCAAATTTAAAACCCAAGGATTCCACTCTATGCCAAGAGATTAGTCAGACATTCTTTTGTGTGACTGTAATGTTCACAGTATTTATCAGTAAAAAGCATGATTTTAAAGAAAAGAGTTGGCTGTCACAGAGCTGCATTACATAAGCCCCTCTCCTGTGGTTTTGGAGAATGAGGCATCTTCCTGCACTATAGCCTTTCTCCCTTAACTAGACCTAGAAACTGCCCCCTCGGGACCACTCCGTCTAACCTATTTCAAGTTTCTGTGTGTAAATTGGAGTCCCCCAAGGGTGCTTTTTTGAGCCAAGAACTCAAGCTATCAAAGAGGTCTCAGTTTTAAAAAAAGTAAAGAAAAATCCTGACCTCTGAGAGTTTTAAAAGACAAATGAGATAACAATACTTATAAAAGTGGCCACTGGTCTCCTGAGAGAAAAGATATCCAGGCAGTGTGTGGCCTGCCTACCTAGATCACAAACACATGCCTCCTTCTCTTCCTTGTGGCCACAAAAGCAGTTTAGAGGAGGGTTGTGTGGCAATAAGTGTCTGTTTAACCATTAGACTGAATAGTTACTTAGTCAGGTACAATAAAACCTCAGGAAAAATAAGGACTGTTTAAGAAGATGTTTAGTTTTACTGTGTTTTCCAGTCAACTGACAGGTTTAACCCCCTGCTGTTGAAAATCTCTGTCTTATGCCCCTGTCTTCCTGTCTTCCTGCTCCAACAAGAGCATCTCAAGGTCTCCATGACTGCTTGTCCTTGCAAACTAACTCGGTAGAGAGACTAGGGTGTTTGCCAGATGTATAGAAAATGGCACAGACACGATCTTTTTGTTTTGTTTCCAATTATTCTTTTTTTTTGGTAAAAGTGGAGTATTAGAGGGGAAAAATTCACAGCTTAGCATAAAATAGAAGTCTGATTATTGAGGCTTCTACCTAGTTGGGTACTGCTTTTCTCTACAGCTGATTCGTTGGACCCACGATCATAGTTCACTACTATTGCATGACTGGAGACGCGAAGGGACAGCAGCTTTGCCTCGGGTGCAAGCTTGCTTTTGTAGTTTAGTGAAAAGGTACAAGAAGCAGACTACAGCTCAAGATGTTATGTAGCAAACAAAACATCTTTATTTCTGGCCACCTTTTATACACTGGTGGTCACGTACACACCTAATCAATGATTTAAAACATTTACCATTATTTAACTTCTTTTATTTAATTCTAAACTTAAGTGGTGACATCTAGTTTGCACAAAAACAAATGTTTTTCTGCTTTACATTCTTCCTAAAACTTGGGTCATTCTCATTCGTTTGTGCAAAAAATCTAAATAAAAATTTAAAGCTTCAGGGGAACTTATTCTTTTAAGTTTTCTATGTGCCCATTAAGTGAACCTGCAATGGATTTTATGACTCTGTTTATCCGCAGTGCTGAGACCTTTAGGCTGTTAAGACAATATGTATTCAACACTTGTCAACCTCTGGGCCATATCACTAAGTGGGGGGGGGAAGGGGAGCTCTCAACCTCTGACCTTCTTGGGCTTAACCAGCTGCATGACTTTAGAGTTTCTGTTTTTAGGGCTTTTGCCTCTAATAAACAGTCTCTGTGTATGCCTCAGGGCAGCCCAGCTCTCTGGCTTTTTCTGCATTAGCAAAAGTCATGTTAACCCATTCTTTCCCAGTTTCAGTGGAGCACATATGTGGGTATTTTTACCCCACACACTACAGTCTCAGGAACTCCTGGGCTCAGCCTCTTCAAGCACTGAGATTACAGGCCTGAGTCACCCTGCACAGCCTTGTGAATATTAAAGTATGAGTCCATTTTATTTTCAACATTTTAATCTATAGATAATACCTGACATTTAAGAGAAAAGAAAATTAAAATAATTACAAAATTAATCATGTAGAAATAGGCAGTGTTCTCAGGAATAAGTTAATCTCAGAATAAAACTTTTGAAATATGTAACACATGGTAAGATGAAATTTTTCTTTATATACTTAATATTTTATTATATATCATAGTATGTATTTTTATCAGTTGTATTAAAAACAAAGAACTACCAATCTCCTGGTCTCCATGTGATAAGTAAGCATTGTAGTCTTTTATCTGAACTTTATATTCAACCCATGTTGAGGGAGAACCAGAACTAAAACTGCAAATGCAATTTCAAACTAAATATGCTTCATGAGTTTTTCCTTTTCATAAAATTTCTAGCTATCAAAGTGTCTACCATGTTTCTCTATTTAATTTTTATAAGTGAACATTATAGTTTGGCACACACTTCTGGCAATGTAGAGTTTGTAGTGTAAAGAAAGCCACAGCTGTACCAAGCAATTGTAATGCCATAAAAAAAATGCCCCAAGGAACATTTTCCCTGCTCATCTGCTATGGAAACTAAGATTCCTCCATTGAACTGCTTGCCAATACTCTATAAATACTGGCAAATAAGAAAAATGAAATTGCCCTATTTTCTTCTTCTTTGTCCCAAAAGACTGTGAGTGCATTTTTATTGGAAACAAGTACAATTCTTTTTCAATACACTTTGTTGGTTGACTTTGTACATGCTCATTTTCTTACTCCTCTTGTCTTCTGAGCATATACATGAAGCTGCAACATATTGCTCCTGTTTCCTTCTGCAGAAATGATGGGATCTCAACATTAGATTTATGTTCTTATATGCATTTTTAAGGGACAAGCTCATAGACACCAATCTGAATTGGTAAACTCTTTATGAAGAACTTAAGTTTAAATACATGAGTTATGTATAGATTGGAACTTAATACACATTTTATGCTTTTCCCCTAAGATAATTTTAAGAGAGTTTTGGCAAACACACACTAAAAAGAAGAACATATAACACAACATGGATTCACTGAAACAAACCACAAAACATATCATGCTAAATTAAAAAAAGAAGCAATGCTAAAGCATATTGTTATTTGATGCATACTTTTGCTTGAGAGAAAGAGAGTTCATACAAGGGATGGAGAGGGGGATTTGGGCTATGGTTTATTTTGGACAATTAATTACCTCAGGCTCCTGAGCATTACCTACATGGCAAGACTGTTTACTTAAAATGCTGGTTGAGAACCTTGTGTGTGTAGTGGCTACCATTTATCTACTGCTGACTTTGCACAAGATGCTACACAGATGCTTTAATCACGTATCTGCAGCATAGTTGTGTGAAGCAATGTTTCCACCTATTGGGGCAACAGACATAAATTGTAAAACATAAAATGATAGAAATTAATAGTGTAAATATTCATCAGTTCTAGTTGGGAAAATAAAATAAGTAGGTATTGAAATTTTGAACCTAGGGGGAAAACTCATTTGCTTCAGATAAGCCACATTTGGGATTAGTAACCCTAATATATAATGCATTCTTATAAATCAATAGGGTAAAAGACAAACATCTCATAGACAAATGGGCAATGAATATGAACAGGTACTTCATGAAGGAAAATGCTAAAACTGATGACAAACCTAAGAAAATTTATTTAATTTTATTGCAACTTATAAAAGTATATGTTAAAATAAAGTGCTTTGAAATAGTTGGAAAAAGTTCATTAAACTCAAATCTATCAAACACATGTATTTGAATAAATTTGAGGGATAGAATTTTAATAGTATGCATATTAACCAAAAATTTGTATATGCGTATATCATGACACATAATTCTGCTAGAAATTTATCCCAAAGTAATAACTGAATAGATACTCAAAGATGTAGGTAATGTTGTTCATCACTTTGTTATGTATAGTAGCAAAAATGTAGATATAATTTCTATATCAATTTTCAGAAATTTAGTTTTGTCAAATTGTGTGATCATTAATTACATGGATATATTTATAGACATGGAGTTACCTTATTAAGTAATTAAAGCAATATCCAAAATAAAATGGCCATTCTTTTATATGAACAGGGATAGGTATAGGTGTCTTACTCAATAAGTATGTGTAAGCAAAAATGAAAGATTTAGTAACATCATACTTTATAATAATCTGTTATTTTACAAATAGGGAAAAACAAAAAACTGTTCATTTTGAAAAGCACACTGTTGAACATATGTTTTACTAATAATTCTGCCATTTTGATAGACTGATGAATTCTGACTCTTGCCTTTTGTGAGGTGATCACCCACTTTTATATGAAATGAAAAACAATGGACATATTATGAAAAAACTGACAATAAGTGGTATGAAAACCAAACTATGAGCAATTATTATATACATAAAGGGGTGCCATCTAGATATTCATGATCAGACTGGGGAAGATGGACATTGCAAAACAAGAGTATAAGGTAGAAGTGAAATGGTATTTTAAAAAATAAAACAGAGGGTGGAGCAAGATGATGGACTTAAAACATTTCCCTACCATCTCTGAAAACTCCAACCATCTCTGGCTGGGGGAACCTGCCTGGAATCATCACTCTGGAGGCAGAGTGAAGCAGTGGTGGACAACAGGAGCCAGCAAGGAGGTTTGGCGCTGAAGAAAACCAGAACAGAAGGCCAGTACCTGGGAACAGGCATCCAGCCTCAGACTGGGGACAAGAAAGAGCTGCTCAGAACCTTTTTTATTTTGGGCTAATCTATTTACTGGAACATCCTTGGAAGGCTTAAATGAATGGGTGCACTTAAATGGTATCTAGTGGCTGGGTTTGAATACTGGGTGAGGAGGATCTCCCATAGCCTTGGCTTCTAGGTGGGCCGCCATTGGAGGGTCCTGTTAAAGAAACTGTGTACAGGGCCCTAGTGTATGGCTGGCTATGGTGGCCAGCTGAGTTTGGGTATCCATCTTTGAGGAAGCTGAGCACCTACCCACCACTGGGGATTGTTGTCAAGGGGCACTGTGAGACCTGCCTTGTAAGTAATCTGGTGAGAGGTTTAAGACCCCAACCCAGGTGGACTGACTGCTGGGGAAATAAACCAGGCCCTGATTGAGGGCAACAAGTCAGGAAGACAGGATCTAGTAGTTGTTTCCAATCCTCATTATTCACAACAAAACCAGATTATGTTCTCCATCTGCTAACATGACAGTTCCACCTGGTGTCCAGGAAACATATTGCAGTATATGTATATACATGTATTGTATGTGTATATACATATATTGTATATGTATATATGTATGTGTGTATATATATACATATCTACACACACACACACACATATATATTTATTTATTTTTATTATTTTTATCCCTGTCTCTTTTTTGTTGTTGTGGTTGCTGGTGTTTTGGGGTTTATTTGTTTTTTTGTTTGGTTGCTTGGATTTTTTTTTCTTCTTTTTTTTTTTTTAATTTTTATTTTTTATTAAATCATAGCTGTGTACATTAGTGCAATCATGGGGTACAGTGTGCGGGCTTCATATAAAATCTGAAATATTTTCATCCAGCTGTTTAACATACCCTTCATGGGATTTTCTCATTGGATTTTTATTTTTTCACTTGTACTTTCTTCAAAAGCAAAGGCTACCTCAGTTTTGTTATGGTTTTTCAGCCCATTTTACTCTTTCCTTTTTTATTTCTTTTTTTCTCCCTTTTGGTAGAACTTCTTTTACTTTTCTTTCCCACATAAATATCTCATACAATAGGTAAAATATCCCCTTTTTTCCCTTATATAATTGTATTTTTAATTTACTTCATCCTTATTTTTTTTCCTTTGTTCTGAGTGTTGGGGATGTCACGAGCTCATGGTCCAAGGTGTCCTTTTAGCTTTGGCCTTTGGAAAGACAGTATTGGCCAGTCTCCACTGCAACATACTGCTGAAATTTTTCTGTTTGTTAATTTTCTTCTTTGTCCATTTTGTTCTCTTTCTATATTTGGCAGAGGCGGGTTCTTGCTTTTTTCCAGGCTAGTAAGGAACTCTTGGCATTGAGGGACCTGCCCAGCCTGCTCCCTCAAAGTCCTAGGCTTGGAGGCATGGCCATAGCACCCTGCCAAAAACACCATTTCTCCTATCACTCTCTTTCTTTCCTTATGTCCTTCATCTCTCCTTTTCTCTAATTCTTTGCTTTCACCTCCCCTTCTTCTTTTCTTTTTCTTTTTCTTTCTCTTCTTTTTCCCTACTCACTCTTTACCCTTCTCTTCCTTTAGGCCTTATATTAAGAGGGTGCTTCAACACCTAAGCTCAGCGACAAGGTAATTCAAAGTGAAGGAGGCAGTGAGAAGGAAGAAGTAGGGGAAGGGAGTGAACAAGAAGAAAACACACATAAGGAGGAACCAACAGAAAAATTCTGGGAACATGAAAATCCAACCCCCCCCCAACAATAGACCATGAGGCTAGCCACTGGAGAGGACTCTACCTATAAAGAAGTAATTGAAATGACAGAAAGGGAATTTAAAATATGGGTGGTAAAGGCAATAAAGGGAATTATAAGAAAGTGGAAAAACAGAACCAAAAAATGGATGAAAGATATGAAAAATATAGAAAGGGTAGAGCAGAGCTTAAGGAAATGAAGGAGTCAGTCAGGGAACTTTAAAATGCAGTAAAAAATACCAATAACAGATTAGATAATGGAGAAGAAAGAATCTCAGAGACAGAGGATAAAGTTCATAAGCTAACTCAAGTAGTTAAAGATGCAGAAAAGAAGAGAGAGAAAGCAGAATGTTCACTCATATAATTATGGGACTTCATGAAGTGTTGAAACATATGAATTATAGGGTTCCCTGAAGAGGAAGAAGAAAGTCCCAAAGGAATGGAAACCCTGCTAGAGGATATCATAAATGAATATTTCCCAAGTTTCACTAAAGATTCTGAGGGATAGCAAATCCCAGGTCATCTCAACACAAACAGAGGATCTTCAAGACACATTGTAATGAACCTGTCCAAAGTGAAGAAAAAAGAGAGAATTCTTCAGGTAGCCAGAAGTAAGTTCCAACTGACCTACAAGGGCAGAACCATCACGGTAACAGTGGACTTTTTAGCTGAAATGTTTCAACCCAGAAGAGAAGGATCTTCTACTTTTAAGCTACTTAAAAAAAACAAGTTTTAGCACAGAATTCTGTAACCTACTAAACTAAGTTTCAAAATCAATGGAGAATTAAAATCTTTTATTGTTATGCAAACAGTAAAAAGAAATTTGCCACAACAAGACCAGCTGTACAGGAAATACTTAGGCATGTTCTTCAAACGGACACCACAGTGGACCACCAGCAAAGTAAACTAAAGGACAAAATCAGACTTCTGCAGTGGCACGAAGTATTAAACTAAGTAATGGTCTTTCACAAAATAAGATGAATAGGACTCCATGACAATTCCCAATTCTCTCAATAATGTAAACCTTTGGCCAGACTAACTAGAAACAGAAAAGTAAAATCCCTAATACTCTCAATCAGAAATGAAAAAGGGGAAATAACAACAGATATCCCAGAGATACAAGAGATTATCTCAGAACACTACAAGGAATTCTGTGTGCAGAGATTTGACAATGTGAAGGAAATGAACCAATACTTGGAATCACACCCTCTCCCTAGACTTAACCAAGCAGAAACAGATCTCTTGAAAGAACAACATCAAGCACTGAGATCGAAGAAATAATAAAAAAAATCTTCCAAAAAATGCTCTAGACCAGATAGGCACTAGAATTCACTCTAGAAGTCTACCAAACTTTTCAAAGAAGAGCTTATACCTATCTGCAGAAACCATTTCAAAGCATTCAGTAGAAAGGAACGTTACCCAACACATTCTATGAAGAAAACATCACCCTGATACCCAAACTAAGAAAAGCCCCAACTAGAAAAGAGTACTATCAATTTCACTAATGAATGTTGATGCAAAAATACTCAAAAAAATCTTGTAATGCCAACAGATTACAGCTACACATTAAAAAAAATTATACATCACAATCAAGTAGGATTCATCCCAGGAATGCAAGACTGGTTTAACTTATGCAAATCCATAAAAGTAATTCACCACATCAATAGAAGCAAAAACAAAGACTATATGATCCTTTCAATCGATGCAGAAAAAGCATTTGATAAAATTCAGCATCCTTACATTTGTGAAAATAGACATAGGTGTCAGCCATCTATGACAATCCATCCTAGCCAATGCATTCAGACAAGAGAAGTATATAAAGGGCACCTAAGTAGGCACATATTGAGATCACAAGGAACTGCCATAAAATGCTTAATGTTTAACATTAGCCTTACTACTACAGGACTGAACTTTGCTTCTCCAGGATTACTGAGTTACTTGGTGGCTGGCCTTCCAAGACACAAGAGAAAGGCTTGCCAGGAGAATGTCTTGTTCTCAGTAATTCCTCAGATGAGTTAAGATATTGGTAGCTGTTGTAGTAAGTATGATGTTTAATCCTTTATAGGCACACAGAGGTCAAACTCTCTCTCTTTACCAGTGATGTGATCTTGTACTTAGAGAACCCCAGACACTCAACCACAAGACTCTTGGAAGTGATCAAAAAGTACAGTAATATCTCAGGATATAAAATCAATATCCACAAATCAGTAGCCTTTCTATATGTCAATAACAGCCAAGGTGAGAAACAATTCCCTTCATAGTAGCTTCAAAGAAAATGAAACCTAAGAATATACCTAACAAAAGAGGTGAAAGATCTCTACAAAGAGAATTATAAAACTCTAAGAAAAGAAATAGCATACCATGCTCCTGGCTGGGAAGCATCAGCAGTATTAAAATGTCTATATTTCCCAAAGCAATCTACAGACTCGATGCAATTCCCGTTAAAATCCCAACATCATACTTTGAAGAACTGGAAAAAATATTTCAGTTTTTTAAAATTTTTTAATTAAATCATAGCTGTGTACATTATTGCAATCATGGGGCACAATGTGCTGACATCATATACAATCTGAAATATTTTCATCAAACTCTTTAATATAGCCTTCATGGCATTTTCTTGATCACTGTATGAAGACATTTGTATTCTGCATTTAGTAACTTTCACCTGTACCCTTCTAAGATGCACCATAGGTGTGATCCCACCAATCGTTCTCCCTCCACCCATCCTCCTCCTTCCCTTCCCCTTCCTTGCCCTTTTCCCCATATTCTTGTGCTATAATTGGGTTTTAGCCTTCATATGAAAGCTATAAATTAGTTTCATATTAAGGCTGAGTACATTGGATACTTTTTCTTCCATTCTTGAGATACTTTGCTAAGAAGAATATGTTCCAGCTCTACCCATGTTCAATTTTTCAATAGAAAGCATTTTTTGTTTGTCTAATAAAAACAAAATGATAATAATAACATATAGCGTCTGAGGATTATCCCTAGGTAGAGGAAATAATGAAAGGGAAAGTTTCTAAAGAAAGTCAAACTCCAGGATATTTCATGACAAGATAACCCCAGTGGTCCTTGGAAACATCGGCAAGCATATGGCCAACAGACTGTCCCAAGTCTCAAGGCCATTTTTCTGTTTCTGAGACTCTGTGGCTATATCCTCAGGCAGAACCATGATTAAAAGACATTCTTCAGCTCAAATATAAGCAGCTGTGCTGCAACCAGAGAGTACTATTCAACTTCTGAACTGCAGTAGACCAATAATGATTATGTCTCTCATCCTTTTATTTTTTCCAATAGGAGGATTTATTTTAGTTTTATTGTCTCTGTATATTAGGTGAATGGGGAAGGGAACATAGAAAACCTTTTCTTTTTCTTTCTTTTTTTTACCTTTTTTTGTTAATAAATTACCAGAGAAGAGTCCTAGCACCCTTTAGAAATCTCATTTTTCTAGCTTATTCCAGAGACTATATGAACTGTTGTGTTGTCTCCCTGGAGGTTACATGCTGTGTTTTGCATATAAGAAGGACAGTGAACTGAATATTTGGTGACCAGAAGAGCAGACTTTGGTTATCATTTCCATTTGTACTCCCAGAAACATGGTAAGATTACAGGTCCGCTTCCCCTTAAATTGGGTGTGACTATGTGACTTGCTTTAGCCAAGGAATGTAACTGAAAGTCACCCTTTTCATTTCTGTGACAGTGTAATATTGCTGCTCCTTTTCCTTCTGCTGCTGCCTAATTAAGATTTCTATGAAGAAAACCTTAAAATTATAATAGATACAGAAAATGAATGAAAAATGGAAACATTCTATAAATTATATGGAGAAATAAAGGCCTATGAATGTTTCCCGTAAAAGAAGAGTGTAGAAAGGGGATTTCCCTACCAGATAGAACATACTATAAAGCCATAATACATAATGAAACTGGCACAAGAACAGACAAATAAACAAAAGGAACAGAATAGAGAATTTGGTGATAGACCCAGGTATACATGAGATCTTAACATAGAACAAAGGTGGCACCACAAATCAATGAGAAAGGATAATTTTATCAGGTGACATTGGGAAATATCAGCTCACTGTGCTGGTCTATACTTCTTTGGCTCTCTCCAACCTATTTTTACCTTCTCTGCTTTATATCACAGGCTCTGAGGTATATTTCCAGTCTCTCATGCCACCAGCCTTCCATCTAACTGAGGCCAATGAGGGGGCATGGAGGAGGAGACTGGAGAGAAAGTGGAATAAAGAAGCCAGGGTATTTCCCTCTCCTCCTCCATGCATTTGAAGACATTCCCATCAGCAGCTGCATTTCATTATTCATTCCAATTCCCTCCCAAAAGGCCTTCATGTGATCCAGCTTCCAGCAAGCAGACCCTAGTCCCTGGTTCCAGTAACATTGTTTCTTCCTGTTGTTCATCATTCAACCTAACAGTGATACTGGTTTTCTCCTCTTGCTACTGACTGGATTGCTTCAGCATCTCCTGGTTAGCTTTCCAAGCCTACCATCACTCATGTAACTAATTCTTTACATTAAATTCCTCTTGCTGTAAACACTGGAAATGGCTTCATTCTCCAAGATGGGTCTGAGTGATAACACTATGTGAAGAAAGATAAACCTGGACCCCTGCCCAACATCACATGCCAAAGATGACTCCAAAAGACTTTAAGACGTAACATAAAAGCTAAAACTACAGCCAATAGAAGAAAAATATAGGAAAATATCTTTGTAACCTATGAGTAGAAAAGCTAAAATTGCAAAAGCACAAACCAATGTAAAGGTCAACAGATTTGATTAGATTGTAACTAAGGGTTTTTGTTTCACAGACAAAATTATCAAATAGATGAGTGATTGGAAAAATAGATCTGTAAGATCTAAGGCCAACAAGGTCTTACTATCAAAACCGCATTTCAAAATGTTGCAAATCAGATATTGGAAAAATATATCTGTAAGGTCTAAGGCCAATAAGGATTTAATATCTAAACTGTATTTCAAAATGCTGCAAATCAAGAAGCAAATAACTTCACCAGTAAAAATATGGTAACTGGATATGAACAGTCAACTTACAGAGCTTATAATGAGATGTTCAAACCATTATCAATAGAGAAATGAAAATGACATTTTGGACCCAGGAAAAATGATAAAAATTTTCACTACCCCAAAATCATAAAATTGTGTGAAAAAAACTAAGTTAGTAGGGATGTGAGAATATCGTGGCCATAATTTCCCAGGGGTAAACTACGTTGGAAGACAACCATACTATGGAGAAAACTGCCAATATTTAGTCTTATTCCCATGCCCATACACGCAGAAACCTTTCTCCAAGGTATACAACACAAGCAATTTCCACATAGGTTTATCAGAGGACATTTCGGGGATGTTTGTTGCCATATTTCTGTTTCAAAGCAGATGGTAGCAGAGAGGGATGGAAAATAATTTTGGTGTCTATCCCTGAGAGGATGACTAGGTAAACATCAGTGGCCTAAAATACCATAAAATATCAGATAGAGAGTTCAAAGAAATGGCTTAGATTATCTTCCTAACAACCTAGACAGATTTTAAAAACAGTGCCCTGTTGGAGAAAAAAGGAAAATCAGAATGGAATGTATTGATAGAGATTCAAAATAGGTGCATATAAAACAATATGCATTTTGATAGAACATGTGCAAAGAAAGACAGGGACATAAGCAAAACAGCTTCTCTTGGGCCTCCCTCCCTCCCACGCTCCCTGCATGTCTACACTTTCCATGCCAACTGTACTGAGCTGCTTATGGTTCCACAAACTCAGCATGCTGTTTCTCTACTGTCTGCCCTTGTACATGCTGTTCCTTCCTCCAACTTCCCCACCTAGTTCACCAAGGAATGGGCATACTGAATCTCACTCGCTGCTGAATCATTGGAGTTCACAGCCTGCTTTCTGGAGCTTGGTAGTTGCTCAGCAGATACTGCCTTAATATCGATTTGGACACCCTAAGGAGACCTCTCCTGCACCACACACACCCCTCCACCTTCTCCCAATCTTTTTCTGTAATAGCTGCAGGCTGTTGTGTATCCTCTTAATCCCAGCATGATGCTACTATCTGGAAGGGATATGCTTAGAAGTCAACATCTAGGAGCTCAGTATGGGAAGAAAACTAAGGCATAAAGTTTCCACGTGTTGACTTTCGTTTAACCTCCCCACCGGTTTTCTGTGAAGTGCCCCTCCTTTCATTTGTGTCTGCAGTTCACCTAACCAGACCTCTTCCATCCACTGCCTTCAGAATGTAAACCTCCGGCTATCCACTAGCGCGAAGAAGGAGATGTCACCTGGTGTCCTAGTGGGGGCAGGATCTAGAAATTTCACTTACTCCTTTTCATATTCTCAATTAGATCTCTTCTTTTTAGGCCTAACTTCACCCTGTTCAGAAGTTCCAGAACACAGAACCTATCTGGGGCCCTGAGGTACAAATCTCCTTGTTCTCCAGCTTCTGCCAGCTTACAGCTCTCAGGTCGGCTAAAACCAGTTTGAACAGCTGTCTTTCCACTTTCCCATTTTCAATATTCTTACCATCCCTTCTCCTCTTCTTTGTCCTTGAGTTTATGCCACACACTATGCTAAAAGTTCAGTCATTTTATTGGTATTTAAGGAAAAGCAGGGATAAATGAGTATATTCAACATATCATCTTTTACCAAAAGCTGCCCATTTTCAAACACTTCAAATTGCTCCAAAGGTCTTGCTTTGCTGGAGGCAAAATTGGCAATTTGGTAAGATCTGCCTCCTGCTCTTGTTTTCACATAACAGATCTTCAGCTATTAGAGAGCACCTTAATTCCCCTCTGCTCCAGGTTACAGACATACTCCCCTCTGGTACTCATTAAAATTATTGTATTTCTGAGCAATAGAAAGTAAAGCTGACAAACACATGAAAGGTGGGGTGGGGCTGAGGGTGAAGGGAGGTGGGTGCCTTGGAAGAATAGTGAGAGCCCAGTTCTCTACCCCGAGATCTGAGGTTCTTGATGTGTACCCCCAGACCAGCAGAATCAGCATCTCTAGGCAACTTATTGAAATGAAATTTCTCAAGCTTTACCCGAGACCTACTAGATCAGATACTCTGGTGGGTGGACTCAGTAATCTGTGTTTTAAGAAGGAGATTCTGATGCACATTCCAGTTTGAGACCTTAGGGTCAACTGGGGTCAAGGGTACAGGAAGACAAATAGCAAATCTGGCCACTCTGTTGCTGGGCTATTACCTGAGAAGGAACAATTATAAACCAGAGACGTACTCCATTGAAATGAATTACACTCTGGCCCCAAGTAATTCATAGCATTCTTACAGAAGACACAGCTAACTTCAGGTCAGTCTGTATTAAAAATGACTGCCCTTCATTTATGCTTTAGTTGCATGGTTTTACTTGCTTTGTCTACATCCTGTAGATGAGTGTCTGTTCTAAGAAGGCTGTACTCAATATATAACATCCTCATTATCTGACATCCTTGATGCTACTTACTCCTCAGCACAGGCTTGAAAACAGCTTTGCATTGGAGGTGTTGCTGATTGTCTTCTAAAAAGCTTAGGTCTCAGGAGTTAATGCTTTAAGGGTTTTAGTTTTGCTTGTTTTTTTGTTTTAGTTTTAGTTTTTGTTTTTGTTTTCACCAAGAGGTAGATCTACAACAGAGATAGTGACTCTCTCACTCTTGGTTTAATGTCATTCCAGCTTTAGGAAATACAGAGAGAGATGCAGCCAAAAAGAAAATGTCAGCATTGTTAACTTGAGTTTGTGATTCTGAAAAGTTGATGAAAACTTTCAACAGAAGAGTTGAAAAGTCATAAACAATACATTCTTTCACAGGGCATATTCTATCATCCCTTTACTCAACTTGCTCAGAGTGCCACTAGGATGCTACTAGATCTAATATCCAATACATTGAAATGAAAGCCCTAGTTTCATTTTGAGGATCCTCTGTATGCCCAGCAATTTCCAAAGCTTTTGTGTGTATTCCCTCAATTCATATGACGTTTACAACATTCATGAATTTTATCCTCCTTTTAAATATGAAGAAATGAGGGCTCACAGAGATTAAGCTGCTTCACCAAGGCCACACAACTAATAAATCAAGATTAAACTCATATCTACATGTCTGCAATATCCATGATCTTAGACACCTGCCGAACTGTGTTCAAACAAACTGGTTCCCAGTTCAAAGCCATGCAGAACTTTTCTCTGCCCAGAATGCATTGCTAATCTCTGCCACCACTCAAAAATCTTGTCTGCCTAAAAAGCTGCTCCAGTTCCTAGAAGACCCAGTGGAGGATTATCTCCTCTATGAAGCCTTTTAACTATCCCAAATCCAAGTCAGTCACTTATTTTTCTGTTGACACTTGTTTATCTGTCTGTCTTTCCTACAAGACTATGGGCTCCAGGAAAGCAGGGATGGCTTGATTATTGCCTTACTAGCATCTAGGATAGGGCCCCACACAAAGGGTGTTTATAATATCAATAGTAAACTAAAGATGGGTGGATTTCAAAGAGAAGAGAGGTGACAGCAGCAAATACATGACTCCAGTATCCATAGATTAAATGTTAATCAAGAAGAAACAAAAAATATTTTTCTGTAAACAATTGTGCCTAAGTACACTCTCTCTTACCCTGGCCATCTCTTTTATATGTCAGCCAAATTTGCGTGTTTCTTACCTCCCCATTTTTCACCTTCCCTTCCTTTTCCCTTTCTCTCTTCCCTTACACCTATAATGTAGAACTGAAATCACACATGTAATATTTTCATTTATTGTAATTTATGATTCAGATATAAATAATGTTTCCTCATTCTTAATTTCAAAATCCAGTAGATGGAACATTTATGTAATGTCTAAAAATAAGATCCAAAACATAAACACCCACAATTGTCTCCCTTGAATTAACAAAATACAGTAAATTGATTTTTTTTTCTTTTCCTCTTTTTTTAAATTGGTGAGTCAGTGACCATCATTAGGGAAAAAATTATCCAACTCTGTTCAGTGGTAGGAATTAACACAATTTCAGCACCTACGAAGGGCCAGTAGTGTGTCTGTGTGTGTCCTCGATATTCTCATTTGCATTTATAGGAAGTCAAATGAGACTCAAAGAGATTAATTGACTGTCCCGGTATCATCCATGAAGGAAGAAGAGGAGGTGGGACTCAAACTCATGAGCCATGCTTTGTTCTCTCACATGAAATTAAAGATGCTGTTTGGTAGATGAAAGGAAGAGGAAATGTGCTTAGCTAAAAACAAAAACTCAGGATTAAGGAGAGCACCAGGGTTGCTCGACTAGGGTTTTGTAATCATGGGTGTACAGCTTGCATGCACATTTCCTATGATTCAGCTCTGCCGTCCTACTCGCCTCCTTACGAAATTAAACCACATTTTAGAAAAGGAAACAATATCAGACTGACAATAATTTCTGTTTAAAAATCAGATAATTTAAAACAAAGCTGAAAAACCAGTGGAATGATGTCGATTTTTATCTCTCCTTCTGGTCACAGAAATGTTGAGTGTGGAAAAATTTTGAATTCCAAATTCCAAAAACAAAACTTTCTTTGCAGGCTCTGGAGTTTCTCACATTGTTTCACAACCTACCAGCACCCACTCTCACGGCATCTGTTTCCTTTTCCTCCCCTGGCCCATGCCATGAACCCAAAGGCATGCTAGAGGGAGGGGGTCTGGGGGAGAGAGGAGCCCGGGAGCCCTTCCCTGCATGGGGCACTTCTGAAAAGTCCTAACTACCACTTCACCATGATTCTCTCAGGGCTGTTCTGGGCTGAGCAACAGAGAAGAAGAAACCAGGCAGGATGTGAGCCTCGCTTGTGTTCTGAGAACTGCTACTTGGCCACAGTTTTCTCTGGCTTGAATGAGGCAGTGGGCAGGGTGGAAAGTGTATGAAAAGAAAGTACAGCTGGTGATCTTAGAAAAGCCCTCAAAGTGAAAGCAGGAGGGGTCTGCGGAGACTTTAGCCCTAGCAAGGTCAAATTGGCCTCCCAAAGCTGCCTGGCCCCAGGCACCAGGGCCTATCCTCCTGTCCAGACTTGGGGGTCTTATGGTATCAGCATTCCTCTCTCACCCCTCATTAGCTTTCTCTTGCATCTTGCACCTATAGTCTTAAGAATTCACTTGTCCCGTTAAACATGAGCATTCCCCAAAGCCAGTCCTAAGCCTCTGTTGCTCATAGCTGCATCTGGACAGTTTGAGAGTAAGGACACATTGAGGGCGAATGTAGGACACAACTGACCTCAAGTTCTGAGTCTGCCAATCACCAGATGTACAACCTTGAGCAAGTCACCATCTTTCTTTACGTTATTCTTTCCTTTAACTTCTCTGTGAGAACTCCCTAATTTGTTTTCAGTTACTCCCTCCTATATAACCAACTGCCCAGTAACCATGTCTACTTGGAAATTTCTGTATTGCCTCAAATCTGACAAATAAAAGTTATTATCTACTCTTCCCCACATCCCCCAAATCCTTTGTATTCTGCTTTCTTTCTGCTAATGGATCTACCAGGTATTGAGGATCACCTTTAACTTCCCCCATTAAATCAGAAGTAAGTCAAGTCCTGTTGATTCTTTCTCCATAAACTCCCTGCAACATAGCTCTCCCTTTCTCCATTCTTGTCCATTCATACCATCTATTCTCCTATACGTAGACACCTTTCAAATTAGCCTTCATACCACAGCCTGAAAAATTCTCTCTGAAATCCCTGTGATTGACATGTCCTACCACCATCACCTCTCTCACCATTGCAAATCCATCAGCAAGCTTCCAACTGGGAAAAGGTCACTCTGAGGCCTGCTCCGGCTGAGCCATTTTATTCAACATGTATTTTCTCATTCACCAATTATGTATAGAATGCCCAGTGTGAGTGAAGAATGAGGGATACGCTGGTGGGCAAACAAACCAACACAGCCTCTTCCTGGCAGGAGAGCAGCTGGGCTTTAGACAAGTAAACACATGTGTGAAGGCAAATTGTGAACTTCTGATTAAACAGGACAGGTTGGCCCAAGCATTTATATCTTCTCCTTCTCCCAAGAAAATGAACAACAACAAAAAGTTGTTTTAAGGAAAAGGTGAACAAATTTTAATCAAATTTCGGAAGACAGGATACAGATAGATAGATAGTGAGCAACTCAGCGGAGTGAAGAAAACTGCAACTTAAAGAGCTCAGAGAGGAGAAAACGAAACATAATCAAACACATGCACCCTCTACGACACTTAGAAGACAGGGCTAGTGTCTGGAGAAACTAAAGAAATTCCAGACTCACACGCGTCAGGCACAGAGAGACGCACAGGTGGGGCGTGCAGCTGAAAATGACAGTGCTGAAGTGCATCACCACACATTTCAGAAGTTAGGGGTAAAGAGATGATTCTGAAAATTCCCAGACAAGGTGGTAGTGGGCAGGGGTGGAAGAAGATCAAGATCATATATAAACAGGAATCAGAATTGAATCAGGCTTCTACCAGAAATACTAGAAGTCAGAACTTAACTGCAGAAGTCCTTCAATTTTTTGAGGAAATGTTCAATCTATAAGGCATTCCTTAGCTATGCCATCAACCAGAGTAAGGGGAACAAACAGATATTTTCAGACACCAGAAGACTCGGAAAATTTACCTCCCACACATACCCTCTTTTATTAGGAAGTTACTTGAGAGTTTCCTCCAGTAAACCAAGGAATAAAACAAGAAAGAGGAAGATGCAGAGACCTAAGACACAAGGAAAGTAGTGGAGGGAAGTCGCAGGATGTCGGGAGGGCAGGACACAAAGAGAACAAACCCTTGCAGACAGAGCAACTGAGGCAAGGGCTCCAACAAAAGGTGTCAGGAAAGCAAAAAATTACAAAAAGAAATGTCTCATATACCTTATCACTTAGAACAGAAGGGGCAAACTACACTCCCTGGACGAAGTCTTGCCCACCACTTGCTTCTGTAAATAAAGTTTTATTGTAACACAGCCATACTCATTCATTTACATATTGTCCATAGCTCAGTCACATTGTGGGTGACTGCTGCTTTGCCCCACAACAGCTGAGTCCCACAGTTGCAACAGAGATCAACTGGACTAAAAAATACAGAAAAGTTTACTAGATGATCCTTTATAGAAATAATTTGTCAACCCCTAACTTTTTTTTTTTTTTGAGGTTGTATCCATGTGGACTTTTAATCTTTTTATTTTAGAATATTTTATTTTTTAATTTATTTTATTTTTTAACTTCAGAATATTGGGGGTACACATCTTTTGTTTACATACTTTCTTTTTGTACATATTGAGTCAACGTTATACACTTTTAAGTGTGCCCTTCACCCAGATAGTGGATACTATACCCCCGGATTTAAAAGGAAAAGTAAATTAGTGATCTGATGGAATATGTGAAAAGAGATAAGAATAAATGTAGAATAAATACCTCTGAATGGAGGTAAAAAAGGCAACTGTTAACTCAGGAAACATAAAGTGATAAAAGAACGGAAAGAATCATGGCATACCAATTTGACTCCATAGTAAACAATATCTGTATGATCATAAAAACATGAGCACTGATTCTGAAATAACCAAATTTTAAAAGTATTGAGGAAAGGTAAAGGAGGAAGGACATATATAAGGACATGTAGAGGACATGTCTAACAAGTCTAAATTGTCTTCTACTATAGCGGGAAGTCAGCAGGAGTCTAACTGACGAATCAATAAATAACAACATAAGCATATTTGTTGGGAATATTGAGGTATGTGCCAGAAGGAATAGCTAAAAGATTTACAAGTGATTTGTCTGATGAGCAAGACCAAGTCGGGTAGGAATTAGTTGGCAGAACGCTGCTGTTTTCCTTATAAGCTTTCCAGCATTTTCCTAACTTAGGAGAGTGGAAGCCAATTTTTAAAAATACACAATCTAAAAAATTACAAAATTGGGCAGGTATTGTCAAGCCCTCAAACAAGGAACCCAAGAGGAAGAATAACGAAGGTGAATAAAGTATAATCTTACATTAGTCTGCAAGGAAGATGGTTCTATGATGACACAATTGCGAACCAGAAAACTAGCCAGCCACCAGCCACTTTCGGGGAGGGGACATCCCAGCAAGACTAGCTTGTGAAATCGGGTTCCATCATCATCTGAAAGATCTGAAGTGGTTGGGGTCAGCCGAAGGGGAAAGTGTGGGGAAAAAAAGTCTTAGATAGAAGACTATTTCTTCTAAGAAAATAGAAGACTATTTCTTCTATCTAAGAAAATAGAAGTCGTCAGGGACAAACTGGCGAAGCCAGCAGGAAAGGGACTGGGAAGCCACGCTGAAGCATTTGTACCCTGTCCCAAAGGCAATGCTGAGTTGCAGGATGATACCATAAATAGACACACAAGAATGTGTCACAAGACTGGGGCTAACATTTGAAATATCTTCCTTTCATCATTTTGCATAAAAACAGATTCAAGTCTGCAATCTAACAAAAGAAATTATTCTGTTGGCAGACAGGACAGGCAGACTGTATCTGTTTCATTTTCCATAACATGGCAATCTCAGCCATTCACCAGTGGGAGGACCTCGAGTTGTGTCTGCTGGCTCTAGAAGAGGCCATTTACCCTTGGGGATGGCCTGTTCTCATCAACTCCTTATACCTGCCTACTCTTTACCCTGCAGCCCTCCCAGAAATTGGGATGCAAGCTTTCCTACCACCTCTCCCTGGGCTCTCACTAGCCTCTCTTTGTATCCAAAGTCTTGGTCTTGGCCATCACTCTCCTCATTCTGTGTCACCTGTTTCAAATCAGACTTGAGTCTTCCAAGGGAGAACCCAAGAAATACTCTCTCTTACCTCCAAGAGGAAAATGGACCTTAGGGGCAAAAGAGATTGTCCCAGCATCACGCTGCAAGCTGATAGCAGAATCAGGGTTATGGCACAGGATGCCTCACTTTTGGTTTGTGAGGAAGCCCCTTCACAATGGCAGAAAAGAAGCCATTCTGTGCCCATGGGCAGGAGCCTGGCATTGTGAAATTCCAAGAGGTACATTTCCTTTCTCATTTTCTTCTATTAGTAGAGGATTTTTTCTCTATTTTAAAAAAATAGCAATTAATGCTTGAGAAAATGTGTTCTAATTACATTTTATAATCCATTCCCTTGGGTTAAAGTGTACCCAGATGTAATTATCTCTGTGAAATAGCACCTACGTCTCTGCATACTAACTCTTGCTTCCTTTAAAAGCAGCAGGACGCCTCCGCATCATTGCTGCTGGCATTTTCTTATTGGAATTACCAGGGATTAATTAAAAATTATTTTTATTGCATTGGGAGTAGGCAGCCCTGAATCAATAATGTGCCCTAAACATTATGTAGTCGCTGGTTTTCCATCATTTTGGCACCAAAACTCCTTACCCTTTAAAAGTGGAGGACCCCAAAACACATGTATGCACGTGGCTATGAATACAATTAGAAATAAAAAACTGAGAAACTTTAAATTTTTTACTCATTAATTCATTTTAAAATAACAATAATAATCCCATTATAGGTTAACATAAACAACATATTTTTAAGACAAAATAACTACTTTCCAGAAAATGACTAATAAGTGTGGCACTGGATGTAAATGTTTGTAAATCTCTTTAATGTCTGGCTTAACCTGAGACAGCTGAACTCTCTCACCTCCTTCTTCCTTCAGTCTATTGTAGATATCACACATCATTCAACCTCAGGGAAACCACTTACAAGCATGAGACGGTGAACTTGAGAAAGGACCAAAGGTATTGCTATAAAAATAGTTTGGACATCGTGGGGAGGCACCCTAAAAGGGCTTCAGGGATACTCAAAGGGCCCTTAACCACATTTTGAGAACCACTGGCTTAAATAAAATAATAAAGCAAAGTTCACTTATTTATTCAAACAACATATTTTCACATGAGTACTTTCATTTAATCCTCCCCAACCAAGTAGGGAGGAGCTGTCTTTATATACTGTCACACATAATAAAGTGTTCGTTAGTAAGTTGATGAAGTGGTTCTTAAACATTTGGTCGCATAAGGCAGATCTAGGGTCTGTGGAACTTAAGCCAGATCTAGGGTCTGTGGCACTTTTTGCAGGACATCCCAGGATGTCACTCGAAGATGATGGACTTACCTTAGTATTTCAGCATGTCCTTGAATTTTCACTGTGGCAAATTCATTTGACTCCATCATGTAATAGCTTATCTAAATTCATTTTTGTCTTCCTAGAGTGTAAACTACTATTTCAGAATGCAGGATGTCTTATTTTGGTATTTACTATTTCTTGTTTGCACCACTTCTAGGGGAGGCAATATCCTAAACCTGCCATTTGCTAAGCAAAATAATAATCAGAGCAATAATCAGCTGAGCAAATACCAATTTGCACTTTGCTGAGGGCTAGAGCTGAGGAGGAAGAGGAAGACAATGGGAAGAAGCATTGTGTGCAGGATAAGGATTGAAGCTACAAAATAAAATGAACTAGCTTCTCATCTGGGTCTTCCACTTGCCGACTGTATGACTTGGGCAAGTCAAAGGACTCAGTGAACCTCAGTATCCTCATCAGTAAAATGGGGACAACAGCACCAGTCTCTCAGTGCTGTTGAAAGTCCCTATAAGATAATGGGCGAAAGGCACCTGTCACTGCACCTGATACACAGTGAGAGCCCCAGAAATGGTAGCTGGTGGCTAGATAATGTGGATCATAGTAATGATGACACAGCGACACCCCTGACATTGGCAGAGCCAGAAACTCTAGCCTCCCTTCCCCTCTCCCTGCCTCCAAGCCACAAGGGCATCTTTCAGACCCTGAATTATGCCAGGGTCCTTTCAGCCTCAGGTTTTTCTAGATGTTATTCCCCCTGCCTGGAAACAGATGAAACGCTCTATATTCACAGTTATCACTACTTGCCCTTCAGAGCTGATGAAAATCATGTCCTCTGAGATGCCTTCCCAGCCCACCCACGCTAGTCATGCCACCTCCTTCCGTAGGCTCATGAGAACCCACTGTTTCTTCATAATATTGTGGATTAAGGAAGTGATTTTAGAATTAAATATGGATGTCTGCTGCCTTCTTTCTCTCTAGGCGCTATCTAGTTAGAAGGGAAATAAAGGAAAAGATGTGATCAGGGCATCTGTGGCTGTCCCCTTGGCTTCATGCCACATGTATTAATATTCCCTCTTGAAGATTCTCTGAGAGCACAGGTCTCAATCATAAAATTCTCTAAGAACCAACAGCCTAAAATCTTTTAATGATAATAACAATAACCATAATTTCTATTTGTTGAGTTGTTTCTCTGTGCCAATCATGGTGTTCAATTTTCCCAGCAACCCAAATTTGCAGATGTGATAACAGATTCAGAAAAGTAAAGAAATTTGCCTAAGATCAAAGTCAGTGAAGAACAGAGCCAAAATTAAAATCTTGGTCAGTTAGACTTCAAAACCCCTTCTCTTTACACTCCATCAAGAACCCCCCTGCGAATACTTGTCATTTGCAATCTTTTGTAATACTGTTGCACTACTGAATCCTGTGTGGCATTATGCTAAACACCAGGTACAGATTCCCTCATTCATTCCCAACAGAAACTCTCTGAGGTGGTTGCCATTAATATTCCCCTTTTACAGATGGGAAAAGTGAGTCTTAGGAAGTTAAAAAATATTTCCAAGGTTAGACAGCTAGCTAACACTTACCAGAGCACACATTTTTAATCCATAAAGAAGTGTCCAAGATGAAATGTATGAATCAAGTAGATCTTCCTCTGACACTTGACCATTTCCAAAGGCAAAGGTTTGTCTCCTGACTCTTACACTCAGTATCTCATTTCTAATTCATCCTTTCTTCATCAGAAGTTCACTTCTTGCCAGTGCACTTCATCCTTCCCTTGAAGAAGAAGGACAATATGGCTTTGTCTCTGGATCCCTCCACCTCAAAGTCCTGGGTTCCTCTTTCTTTACTTTCATGCAGTCATCACAGCCTCAACTCATTTAATTTCCTCCTCTGTTATTCACCATTCCTAGTGCCAAGAATCCCATGTAGAAAGCTGTCTGTGAGCCACTAGCAGGTTTTAACAGCTTCTTCTGTGCCACACTTGACTCAAGAGCTCTTCACACCTCACTTTTCTCCATTCTTCCATCCAGAAAGCTTTTATATGGCACCTGCTTGGAGAAAGTCATCTTTCCTTCCCTCTGGAACTTTCACCTTAGTAGTGAAAAAAGCTAAAAGGTTCCCCTGCCTCCCACTTCTTGCTAGTCTTTTCCCATGCACCCACAATGTTCTATTTTATCTTGGAAGAGCATCTTGTTCCAAAGACTTCCCTTGCCCCCGCCCCCCAGGATTGTTTGCACTTTCTCCCTCCTGGTATAAATAGTCCTCCACAGTTCAGTTCCTGCCTGTCTTTCTCTGGCATATTCTGCCATTCACCCTCATGCGAACGCACCAGCCCTCTCACACTATCCTCATCTCTCTGCTCAGCTGCCTTCCTCAACACCTTCTCTTTTTTCATTCATGTTTAGTGTCATCTCTTCTGGAAAGCCCTCTTCCTGTGCTCCCAGCACCCAGCTCCTGTTGTACTTGTCATGCAGGAATGCATCTGTCTGTGTGTTGTCTACAGCCTGATAGTAAGCATGATAATAAGACTTGAGCTCCTGCCTTGTCAAATCCATGTCTTCCAGGCTTGCCACTGAGCCTGTCACACACAGCCTAACCATTGTGGCTTAGAGCAGCCATTTTCAACCAGTATGCCTAGGTACACTGCTGTGCATGAGAGGATCGTAGGTGTGCCTTGAAAATTTTTAAAGATCATTAACTAAATTATTTTCAAAAGAACTTCAAAGTAAAGTGCATATATTCTGTTTTTGGCTCTTGTTTTGTTTTGTTTGAGACAGAGTCTCACTATGTTGCCCTGGGTAGAGTGTCGTGGCATCACAGCTCACAGCAACCTCAAACTCTTGGGCTTAGGCTATTCTCTTGCCTCAGCTTCCCAAGTAGCTAGGACTACAGGCACTCACAACACGTGGTTATCTTTTGATTGTAGTTGTTATTGTTGTTTGGCAGCCCTGGGCTGGATTTAAACCCTCCAGCTCCAGTGTATGTGGCTGGCACCCTCACTGCCGAGCTACAGGTGCTGAGCCTACTCTTGTTTTTGATCAACATAATTTAAGTATTGCACAGAAGTTTAACTATAGGTTCAAGTGTGCCATGAGATAAGAAAGGTTGAAAAACATTGGATTAGAGCCACTCTATGTAACATGGCAGCCACTTATCTCACGTGGGTGAGCACTGGACATGTGGGCAGTCCAAGTTGAGATGTGCCATAAGAGTTACAGACAATATGAGATTTCAAAGGCTTAGAACAAAAAAAGGAAAATGTAAAATGCTTCATTTTTTATATCGAAGACATGATAAAAAGGTATTTAGACATATTATTATAAATCTGATATAGTACTAACATATATTTTCATTTGTTTCTTTTTACTTTTTAAGGTGACTCTTATGAAATTTAAAATTACAGAGGTGGCTCATATTTGTGGATTAAAGAGTATCCACATTAAAATTCTATTGTATAGCCCTGACTTAGATCAGGGCTTGGCTATGACAGACCTGGCTTTAAAGGTTAGCTCAACAGTGGTGTGTCCAACTACCATGGTTTACTCCAGACTCTGAAAATCCCATGTTCACAGAAACTCCTCAATCCTAGGAAAATCTGAGTAGTTGGTCACTACTTAGCTATCTGCCTCCAGGAAGTCACATAACCTTCCCAAGCTCAGGCTTCTTTGTCTGTAAAATGACAATCACAGCCCTACCTATAGGATATCTTCAAGTGGAGAATAAAATAATGTATTTAATAATAATGGCACTTGCTCAGCATTCCTCATCTAGCAGAGTAAACCTTCAAGAAATGTTGAAGAGAGATGTAAATGAGATAACAGAAAAAATAAATATATAGGAAATGTGTTGATAAATTTATTAAGAAGTATTTGCAGAGGAGAGAATATTTTGAGCTGAGAGAATCAGAAATAAATGCAGGAAATAAGTGACTGACTTTGAAATTATTTTAGAGTTTGACCTTTAAATAGAAAAAATAGTAATTTTGTATGTGGGTTAAACAGGGAAGTTTAAGACAAGGTCATGGAAAGAGAAGCAGCCATTACAGGTGTGCTTTAGCTACATTCTCTATGTTTTCCACAGAATCAATCCACAAACAACTGGAATGGTTTACCTTGACACCCCCTGGTCTGTCTTCTCAGAGACTGTATACTTGGAACTATCTGCTTGATGCCAGCTAATCAGTTTACCCAAAAAATGTGGGCTCTTCCTAGCCTGCCTACAAGTTGGTTTCTTCTCCTCCCCTTTCCTTTCTCTTCGATAAATCTTATTTGGGACCCTTGTTAATAAGGGTAATTGATTGCTTTTATCTATAACTAAATAGTATACTGATAATTTACCAAATTTCTCTGCATAATTTCTTTAAATCATTCTGAAAGTAATGAGTCCTAGTATAAAATCTGTCATTTGTCCACGTTCACACACATCAGAATTTGCAGAATAGATAGACAATCTTCCCACTTCCAAAAAATATCAAGTTGAAAATGAATAGATTACAATTTGGTTTTGTTCTCAAGACTTTATTTTATTGAAGATTCCTGGCTTTGTTCATCAAAAATCATCATCTGAAATTAACACAGAAGGAAGACGTTAAACCCATGTAATAGCACTTTTTAGATCATTGTCATCATTTCAAAGATAAAATAGCTCTTGTTTAATTAATGAAACTACAAGAGAGAGAACTGATCTTCCACAGTGGTTTTCAGCTCATTGCCTGATACTTTCCACCTTTGGATCTTCTAAGCCCTGTCTTACTGGCTTGTATTTCTAAATATAGCTCTAAGCTTATATTTTTCTCAAAAATGTTCAATATTTACTGCTGTCCGCAGCATAGTCCCAACTTCTTACCATGGTATTTGCATCTTTCTGTGATCTGACTTGACCTAACTCACTTACCAACCCCTTTTTCTCTCTACTCCTCCACCTCCTACCTACAAATGCCAGGTAACCCATTGCAAGGCTCTCTGATGAAGGAAGTAATGCAATGATTTACATTAAGACACAAGTATCTTCTCTCACTGGTACACATATCTGCTACTTTGAATAGCACTGCCTAACACAGTTCTCTTTCTCTTGAATGGCTTTTCATTACAAATATCTAAAATCTACCTGTTAAAGTCCCACGCAAATGCCACCACCTCCAGGAAATCTTCTCTAGTCTATTCATCTCAGCTGATAACCATCTGTCATCGATGCTCTCTTATGCCTCTTGTATCTTATCTTGCATTACTAGTATTCCACACACTGATATCTTAACTTTTCTAGTAGGCTACTTGATGGAAGAGCTATGCCTTATATGCTTCTGTATCTGCCTCTCCCCTCCCCATATTCTGTATAGGTCCTGGAATACAGTGAGTGTCAATTCATGACTTTGAGCAATTTAACAGATTAATTGATCCAATCTGATCATGACACCCTCCTGCCTAACTCCTTTAGTGGTTTCCATTGCACTCAGATTAAATTCAAAGCTGGGTATGATTGTGCCTCTTTATGTCCCCAGCCTCACCCAGGGTCACCTGTGTATATGCACCTCCCCACAAATGTTGCTTCAATGTATAAAATTCTTTCTGGTCTTGAGGCTTTCCTATGTATTCTTCCTTCTTTCTAAAAGTCACTTCCGCCTATAAATTGTCCACAATTTCTGACATTTTATGTTTCAACTTAAAAACCACATCCTTAAAAAGACCCTCTTGGATATACAAGGTGTGTATCAGTCAGGGCTCTGACCAGAAACCAGAAACAGATGTCATTAATCAAACAAGGTAAAATGTTCATGAAGGGGCCATATACAAAAGTATGGTCTGGATATAGGAACACCAACAAGAGATGATGAGTGCCCCATGACTAGCACTAGCAGTGAAGCCTGAAGCAGAACCTGGCAGGAGTAAGTGTAACCTAGAACAAATGGACCTCATAGACATTTACCATACACTCTACTCGCAAACTACAAATAAACCTTCTTCTCATTAGCACATGCAACATTTTCCAAGATAGACCATATATTAGGCCACAAAACAAGTCTCAGCAAATTTGGAAGCATTGAAGTCATATCATTTATCTTCTCAGACAACATGGAAAAAAACTAGAAATTAATTCCAAGAGGAATTCTCAAAACCATACAAATACATGAAAATAAAACAACCTGCTGGTTAATAGTCTTGGGTCAATGAGACTAAGATGAAAATTTTTTGAACTGAATGACAATGGCAACACAACACAAGCTAACAAAATCTCTGGTATACAGCAAAAGCAGTGACGAGAGGGAAGCCCACATCACTACATACCTACATCAAAAAGGCAGGAAAATCACAAATTAACACCTAATATCACAGCTCAAAAATCAGAGAAACAAAAGCAAAACAAACCCAAAGTTATCAGAAGAAATAAATAGCAATGAGCAGAGCAGAACTAAATAAAATTGAAAACAAACAAAAAAAGGAAACAACACAAAGGACCAATGAAATGAAAAGTTGATTCCTTGAAAAGATAAATAAAATCAATAAACCACTAGCTAGATTAACCAAGAAGAAAAAAGATGGTTTCTAATAAGTGCAATCAGAAATGAAAAAAGAAACATTACAAGTGATACCCCAGAAATATTAATACAAAAGATCATCTGACAGTGCTATGAACACCTCCATTCATACCAATTAGAAAATCTAGAAGGGATGGATAAATTTTTGGAAACACACCCTCTAAAGCCTGAATCAAGAAGAAATACAAAGCCTGAACAGAACAATAATGAGCCATAAGATTAAACAAGTAATAAATAAAACTCCCAAAAAAGAAAACAGCCCAAGACAAAAAGGACTTTTTTTCACAGTTTACCAACCAAATTCTTCATCCCAGACCTATGAAGAAGAAGTGGTACCTATCCTGCTGAAACTGTTCCATAACATCAAGAAGTGGAAATTATCCCTAACTCATTGTAAAAAGCCAGTATCAACTTCACACCAAAGCCAGGAAAGAACACAAAGAAAGAAAACTACAGACCAAAATCTCTTATTAACATAGTTGGAAAAATCAACATACTAGCAAACCAAACCAAATAGCACATCCAAAAAAAAAAAAAATTCAACATGACCAAGTGAATTTCTTCCCAGGGATGCAAGGATGGTTCAATATATGCAAATGAATAAATGTAATTCAGTACATAAACAGAACTAAAAACAAAATCCATATGGCCATTTCAATAGATACAGAATAAGCATTCGATAAAATATAGCACTACTTCATGATAAAATGGAGCACCCCTTAACGAACTAAGAAAAGAAGAAACATACCTCAAAATAATGAAAGGCATACATGGCAAGCCCACAGTCAGCCTCTTACTGGACAGAGAAAAGTTTGAAAGCAATCACTGTAAGAATTAGACAAGGATGCCCACTTCCACCACTTTTATAAAGTGTAGTACTTGAAGTCCTAACCAGAACAATCAGGCAAAAGAAAGAAGCAAAGGGCATCTAAATCATAAAAGAGGCAGTCAGACTATCCCTGTTTAATGATGATATCCTCAACTTCTAGAAAACCCTATAAGGTCCTCTAAAAAGACTCCTAGAATTGATAAATAAATTCAGTAAAGTCTCAGGTTGCAAAATCAAGGCATACAAATCAGCAGCATTTCTATATACTAATGACAGCAAGCTAGGAATCAAATCAAGAACTCAGTGCCACTTACAATAGCTACAAGTAATGGTGAAAGTATTAGAAAACTCCATAGTATTATAGCAGTAACTTGGAAAGGACAGCTTGTTAAAGCAGTTATTCAGGTCACTTGAGGATAGGCTAAAGTCATGGAGATCGTCTAGAGTAGAAACTTATGAACTGGGAAGAACAACTGAGTTAAGTTAGAAATTGATTTGAGATGAGGAAATTAACCCTGACAGCCATGAAGGAGCCACATGAATCTCCTTAGTGCTTTTGGTAGAACTAAGACCAAAGTAAGCTATTGAAGAGAAAAGGCAAGGAGGAAGGAAAGAGAGGAGTTGAATATGATGATGATACCTGTTCTGCTCTTACTGTGGATAAATTTTTCTTATGGTGTGGAATTAGGTCTCTGGATTTGCTGTTGAGTGGGATGGGAGAGTTTAGGAAGCCTAATGGTGTAGGCGCATAAATCCAACAATGCAGAGTAAGAAGGCTGGATTCCAACAAATCAAGGTCTGTTTGGTGGGTATTGATTAGCATTCCCTACCTTCTTTTCCTTTTTCGTGCAGGCTATGAGCTCTTATTTCAGCCAGAGGTGATTTGGATACACATCTCACAGTAACCTCAGTCTCAGTCTCCGGGGCTTAAGTAATCCTCCTGCCTCAGCCCCCTAGTAGCTGGGACGACAGGTACCTGCCACAACACCCAGCTATTTTTAGAGATGAGGTCTTGCTCTTGCTCAGGCTGATCTCAAACTCCTGAGCTCAGGTAATCCACCTGCCTCTGCCTCCCAGAATGATAGAATTATACATGTGAGCCACCATGCCCGGCTCCCAGGCTGGTTTTGAATTTCTAGTCTCAAGTGATCCTCCTGCCTTGGCCTCCCAAAGTGTTGGGATTATAGACATGAACCACTGTGCATGTTAGAAAGGAAATAATATTACCTTTAGGTATAAAAAACCTGTCAAGCAGTATAGCAGTCTGCCTGGTCAAAAATATCTTTTTGCTCTGCTTCTGGTTCTCCTGTGTTGTGTGCTTCATTCAAGGTGGTGGTGGTGGTGGTTTCAGTATTAGTGACCGGGGCAGTGAAGGACAAGAACCCGACTAATCTAGGGCCTTCTCCCCATATGTCCTTTGTGTTTCCTGTTTTTCTTTTTTGCTCTGTGCTTGCCTTCTTATTTGCCCATAATCCTGTTGACATCTTTCTTCTGTATTTTTCTTCCTTCGTTTCTCTCCTCTGCTGTCCACCTTGGGTGTTGCACTGGAAGATGAGTGGTTCTCCAGAGATGAGTGGAGTCTTTTAAGGTGCTTATCTACTTCTAATTTGCATGCTTTGGTTTTAGCTTCCCTAGTATTTTCCTTGTCTAACTCTTCCCTGTGAATGCATATAGGAAAATGTAATTGAGGAAGACACTGAAATAAGTTTAGCTCTTTTGAGCTAATGGCTCACGGCATGCTATTTCTGGGCAGAAGTCCATGTTATCAGAACTCAGGACAGTAGCAACAACTACAGTTATCCTTGTCTCACCTATCTGCTGCCTGTTTTCTGTCCTTGTTTCTGAATAGCCCTTGCTGGGACAAATCCCCCTTCCCTACCTTTGCATCTCTGATCAAAAGATTCTACTGAAGAATGAAAGATGTGCCAAGTAGAATCTTTGCTTTCTTAAACTTTTTACTGTTTTTCCTCACTTTTGTTCATTTCTATAGGGAAAAAACCCTTAGAGGATCCAGCAAATGATACAGTGGATTTCCCTAAAAGAACTAGTCCTGCTCGAGGTAAGTTTGCAATGTGTTTACTGTTCTCTCTTCTCCAACTTATGGGTTTGAGGTAATGGTGAGAATGGGAGAAAATATTTATAAACTATGCATCTGATAGAACTAATATCCAGAATAAAAAAAAAACTCAAAAAAATCAGCAAAAAAATTTAAAAATGAGCCATTAAAAAGCGGGCAAAAGATGTGAGCAGACCTTTTATCAGACGAAGATAAACAAAGGGCCAACAAAGATGAAGAAATGCTCAACATCGCTAATCATCAGTGAAATGCAAATTGAAACACAGTGAAAAATCACATTACCCCTGTTTGAATGGCTATTATTAAAAAATCAAAAAGCAATAGATATAGTTACAGATGTGGTAAAAGGGAATGCTCGCACAGTGTGGGTGGGAATGCAAATCAGTAAAACCTCTATGGAAAACAGTAGGGAGATTTCTCAAAGACCTAAAAGTAGATGTACCATTTGATCCAGTAATCCCACTACTGGGTATCCACCCAAAGGAAAGGGAGCAATTATATCAAAAAGACATATGCCCTTTTATGTTTATTACAGAAAAATTCACAATTGTGAAGATACAGAACCAACCTAAGTGCCATCAACTGATGAGTAGATAAAGAATATGTGATATATACATATACATTGTGGAATACTACTCAGACATGAAAAAGAATGAAATAATTTATTTTGCAGCAACATGGATGGAACTAGAGGCCCTTATTCTAAGTGAAGTATCTCAGGAACAGAAAAACAAAGGCTGAATGTACCCTCTCATAAGTGGGAGTGAAACAACAGGTATACAGTCACACAGAATGGTGTAATGGACTTTGGAGGCTCAGAAGGGAGGAAAGTGGGAGGAGGTTGAGGGATCAAAAATTACCTATGGGGTACAATGTGTAAAATTCAGGTGATAGATACACTAAAATCCCTGACTTTACCACTTATACAATTTATTCATTTGACAACAACAACAAAAAAACCCCTAATTCTACTGAAATAAAAGAAAACAAAGGATAGATGTCCTTCAGTTGAGGGTGGCAATCAAATGGGGAAATATAGTAGGGAGGGAGCTAGGAAAGTAAATACCCAGGCCTCATTCTTCCCCCTCTAGCCCAGAGGCCAATCCCCAACTAGAAGCAGAAACAACCCTTGTTTGGTGAGACCAATGAAGTGTTCGCAGGATGTAGCACATAGTAGCTATTGAAGAAATTCTCACTAGTGAATGAGTGAGCACTTGGATTTGTCAGACACAATAGATGTATGTCAATATCATATGCATAGCAAATATGATTGTGCACACATATATCTCAGCTTCAAAGGAAGAAACTTCCTCTACAGAATTCAGAAATGCCTGGAAATTTTACATTTCGGTCATTTAAATGAAAACAAAATGCTGCCTAGCACAGAGAATCAAATTCTAACTTCAAAAAGAGCTTATCATTTTCTAAACAGAAAAGACTTTTCTCATTAACCTCCTCTGAAGTACTCTGAACCAGGCAAGATAAACCATCACTGTAATATACAAAATTGCTATCTTCCCCAATCCACACTGCAGATTTAAATAAGGTCAAGTGGAAATATTCTCTTTGAACTCTGTTCTCTACAAAACCTCAGTTGCACCCACACCCAGCTTTATAGCTTCAAAAGAAGAAAAGTATTCACAAACCCTGAATCCCTTCCTCTTGATCTTGGGGGTTTTACACATCTTCCAAAAGCCTACGTTTCTGTGAGACCTTGTGGTAATGTTATGAAGAATCCAGACACAAAACTTTTAATCAAATTCCCCATTAGTTCATATTAAGGTAAGTGTATTTTATGGATAGTTGAATTTAACACCCCAACATGAACTTCCACATTGGTTTCTCTCCTCCCTTCCCCCAACACATTCATGCTTTGTTGGGAAAAGAGGAAATCTTTTCCCTTTAGCATTTCACATAGTGTGATTCCCAAATACTTTAAGTTCCCCAATTGCATTAATGTGCCACATCCTCTCTTATCATAGGGTCTTTGTACTTTCTCCTTTTCACTGAGAAAGGCACCTCTCTTTTCTCCATCTAGTTCTGTTTAATACAACAACAGCAACAACAAGGGCTAGTATTAATAACTAGACTATATACTTAATGGGTCCAGTATACATTATTCAAGTGTTGGATACCTCAAAAGTCCCGACTTTATCACTACACAATCTATGCCTGTAAAAATTACATTGCTAGTCCATAAATTTACCCAAATTAAAAAAAATAAAATAACTAGACTATTGAATGATTATGAGGAAGAAGTGGGATACTACAGATGAGGCACATAAAACAGAGCCTGGCACACAGTGAGGTCTCAGTAAAAGCAATCACCATCGTCGTCATCATCACCAGCAACATCATCAATTACTGCTTTGCCTCCAAATTATCCTCCAGATCTCTAATCAAACATTACTTACTCCAGGAAGTTTTAATGTCCCCCATAAAAACTGAGTACCACTATCATGCCCATTTATAACACTATGTGACTTTTCTTTGCAGCAGTAATCACAGTCCATACTTAGGTATTGAAGCACAAAAATAATGTATGTCTCTGACTCAGAGAAAAAAATTCCATGAGGATTTTCCCAGAAAGCACTTCGTTACTGGTCATGTTGTATCTCTAGTTTCTAGAGGAATATTTTGCACTTATAGCTCAAAACAATATGCTAAATTAAAGGGTGAACGGACAAGCCTTCTCCCTCTGACTATGCCACACTAATTACCACTCCTTTCCACAAATTTCCTTCCTGCTCTTTATTTCAAAAATCCTAAAGGTGGACATTTGAGGAAATTGTTGTTTCAAGAAGCAATATGACTATAGGTCCCAGGTCCCATAGTCACAGGTAGGCCAGAGCCCAAGTACACATAGTTTCAATTGCAGAGCATCTTGGGTATAGGCAGAAAACAGAAGAGGATATCTGTTATGGACCAAATGTTTGTGTACCACTCACAAAATGTATATGGTGAAGCCCCAAACACCAATGTGATGATATTTGGAGGTAGAGCCTGTGGAGGTAATTAGATTAACATGAGACTAGGAGGGTAAGTTTCGTGGGGTGGGTTTAGTACCCTTATGAGAACAGACCAGGGAGCTTGCTCCTTTTTTCTCCACTCTGTGGGGATACAATAGGAAGACAGCCCTCTGCAAGTCAAGAAGAGGGCTCTTATCAGAACCTGGCCATGTAGATACTCTAATCTTTGACTTCCTGTAAGAAATGAGTGTCTGATGTTTAAGTCACCCAGTCTATGTTATTTTATTATAGCACCCCAAGCTGACTCATATAGTCTTCTATAGAGGACACAAGTAGAAATGGGGACACTTTGCCGTATTCATGAGCCCTTCTGAAGAAAATTCTTTATGCTTTTCCATACTATTTCTTCTTTCTAGACCCACAGAAAGACTATATTGTAATTGGATTAGATCACATGACTGAGTTCTGGCCAATAGAATGCAGGCAGCAGTGATATCGGCCACTCACATGCCTGACCCATAAAATATCTCTTGTTCAATATTCCACATGGTCTTCCCCCTCCATTATCACTTTGGAGGCTGCAAGGGCTACCTGTCACCCATTATACTTCACATAATTGAGAAATACATCTTTATTTTATAAGTTCCTGATATTTCAGGGTTAACTTATTACTACTGCATATCCTAGTATTTCGCTGACTAATACAGAAAGAAAGAACAGAACATTGGAGAAAGGAAAGAAAAGATCAAGAACTTGAGGTCTGGTTCTGTCATCAGCTTTATGAAGTGATAGAATGTCATCTCCTCTCTAGCTTTGAATTTTCTCATCCCTGTTACCCAAATGTGAATAAGCCACCATGGATAGTCCTTGATTCTGTTCCATATATACCTGGAAACTAGATCCAATATTTCATAATATCCCGCCTCCTGCACATACACACAGTCTGAAAGCACTGGTACATTGCATTGTTTTCACCCAAGAATTTCTTCAGTGGTAGCAAAATAGATTATATCTAGGGTGACCATATATGTCATGGTTTATCTAGGATAGTTTTGATTTATATTTCTGTTTCAGTGAGATTCAGTGTGATTATAAATACAAGAGCCCTCTCTGCCTCTTAGGGATCCTAGTTTAAACAATAAATTATAGGGTTAAGCTGTTTATGGTACACACAATTCTTACCAGACATCTCTCTTCCATACAACTGTTCTCCCTCTACCTTGAGGCTTCTAGAATGCCCTACATGTCATCCCTAGAGTACTTTCCTGGATCCTCTGCATGCAGCCAGTTAATTAGCTGAGAAATTGCTCAGAGAAATACCCAGTTCATAAGTACCCATTCTATTTCATTACCTCCAATGAGCCACATGGCCCCACCCTAACTGCACAGGAGACCAGTCATCAGACTTCCTGGTGGCCTTGTCTTCTCAAGAATAATAAACAAATTGATGACGGCTCAGCGCCTGTGGCTCAACGGACTAAGGCGCCAGCCACGTACACCTGAGCTGGCAGGTTCAAATCCAGCCTGGGCCCGCCAAACAACAATGATGGCTGCAACCAAAAAATGGCCAGGCGTTGTGGCGGGCGCCTGTTAGTCCCAGCTACTTGGGAGGCGGAAGCAGGAGACT